>PVKM010002867.1:0-61458 GCA_004027735.1 Carollia perspicillata
CCTGGTAGAGGGAGCAGCAGGGCGAAGATGAGAAGGGTCCATGGAAGAAAGGTGAGTGATAATGGAAGAAGAGCAGCTTCTCAGGAGAAGGCAGAAGCTGGTGGATGTCCTGGGGGAAGAAATGGGCAGGGGGACCTGGAGGAGGAGAAGAGAAGAGAAGGAAGCTGGAAATGTAGGGATGAGTGTTAGAGAGATGGAGGCTGGCTGGCAGAGAGGCTGAGATGAAGGAAGAAGCAGGAATGGGGAAGCTGGTAAGAGCAAAGAGAGAAGAGTGATGCTCCCCATGCACTGGGGGTTCCTGTGGGGTACACACAGCACATGTGTAGATGTGAGTGCATGTGCATGTGTGGGCACACATGCAGGTGTGTAGTTTCACATCATTTATTTTACAGATACCATATCTCTCACTCAGTGAACTGTGACTACCTGTTCAAGGTCACACAGGTCGTGGATGCCATGCCCTGTTGTTGAGCCCAGGTTTTCTGGCCCCAAAGCCCATGACCTTCCCCTTTGGGAACATGATCCTGGTTCTCTTGGAAAACCTGACCAACAAAAGCCTCAAGACTCAACATTGGGCCATCACTCTGAATGCCTGGGGTTATTTTCTATTCCAGGTCTTGTTGTGTGACTCACAAAACTCTGAGTTTCCCTTTAGTCTCTAACCGAAGGGGCATCCATGAGGCTGGGTGATGGCCTTTTGACCAAAGAGATTTTTTCCCAATGAATATGGTAAGTTAATAATATATGTTAAAATACTTACAACCTAATTATTCATTTCTGTAATTATTAGGTCACTATTAAAACAGGCAATATATTTTAATCAAGCTATACATGTGTTGTAACTCAATTTAGGGCAAAACATAAAGACTTCACATATAATTTGATGTATTTCTCAGTTCCTCCATTATTTCTAACTTCTTTTTGATTCATTATGGACTTCCTTTGGTTCCCAGCTCAACAGACCTTCCAGGTTCTTCTGAGCCTTTTAGAATCAGAGTTCCAGGCCTATTCTTCCAGCCGGACTGGTTACCATGCTGTTCCCCAAACACTCTGGAATGCTCTGCCTTGAGGCCTTCTGCCTAGAGTTGGCTTTTCAGACATGGTTCACTCCCTCACTCCTTGGGGTTTGCCCAAATCTAGCTCTCACAGATGCCTTCCCCTGATCACCAATTTGACAATGTCACCCTCACCAATGTCCCCCATCTATCTGTTCAGCTTTATTTTTCTCCATAGTCTTACTATCATCAGATATACAAATTGTTTTCAATATTAAAAAATCTATCAAAACTCACATAATAAAATTAACTATTTTAAGATGAGCTAATCAGGGTCACTTACACATTCATATTGTCGGGCAACCACCATCTCCAACTCATTCCAAAGCATTTCCATTGTTGTGGAAAAATGGACTCTGACACGATGTGGGGTCAACAGAGTGAGTGCTTTATTAACGCATACGGACCCAGAGGAGACAGCCTCTAAATTCTGGGCACTGAACATGGAGAGTAAGTTTTCCTTTATACTATCAGACTGTGACGTCAAAGCTGGGTTGGAAAATGTTGCAAGCAGATTACAAAGCTGAATGCAGGTGTTAGCCGGGCATGGGCAGTAAGACAGGCGGGGTGAGTGATAAATGGGTTAACAGTCCTTATCTTAAAAGGCCAAACCGTTTTACAGAAGCGGGAGGCGAGAACTAGGTTGCTACTTGCGAGTTACTAAAAAAATAGCTTGCTTTTCCCTTACACCATCACTCCAAGCAAGCACCCCACCCATTAAGCAGTTTGGCCTCATTTCCTTCACCTCCCTCAACCCCTGACAACCTTTAGTCTGCATTCTTTTCTCATGGATTTATCTATTTTGGATATTTTGTATAAGTTGAATCACACAGTATATGGCCTTTTGGTTCTGGCTTCTTTCACCTAACATAATGTTTTTGAGGTGTATCAAAAACATTAGTACATATCAGTAATTAGTTCTCTTTTAAGGCTAAATAACATTCCATTGTGTGGATAGATCATGATTTGATTATCCATTCTTTCATGCTGGACATTTGGGTTTCTACTTTTTGGCTCTCATGAACAGCCTGCCACAAACATTTGTGTACGTGTGCTGGCTTGGGTCTGCAGTTCTTTAGGGTCTGTATCTAGGAGTGGAATTGCAGGGTTTTTGCCCATCAGCACTCCCCTTGTCTCAGGCTACCCTTGTTAGTTTTGTATTGGAAAAGCAAAACGCTGCTCTTGCTGTTCCAAGAGTTGGCAGCTAAATGGTGACTCCCCCTTTTGCTTTAATCGCCCTCTTCTATGGCACATTTGACTTTGAGGGAAACCTGGTTCGACTTAGAAAGACAGCAGGGATGGGTGCACTTAGTCATCCATCAGACTTTCTCCCGGGACAACTGAGAGCAGCTCTTTGACTCAAACTCATTACCAGTGAGGTCCCTTATAAAATGAGGGCCTCCCTTCTAAGGACAGGAAAGAATAGTCAAACGATTTAAGCAATAACAAATTGCAAGATTAAAATAAAGACAAAAACTGGCACACTGCAATTCAATCTACTTATTTTATCCATTTCTGTAGTGGCATTAGATAATGAGAAGCAAAACTTTCTTCTGTTCAGCTGGCAGAAGAGGCAGAGTTTTTGGAAAGAGCATCTATTGGGAATGATGAAGAAAGGTCTCACCAATGACTAAGTATTTTGGTAACTAACATTGGGAAGTTACTTTGGATATGTGGAGTAGTTGTGTCTACCACACAGGGTCAAAGGTTAAAGGTTGCGAAGCGCCATTTTGACTATACATTGAAGTTGCTTGCAGAGCTTTCATTCAAGTTAAGCCTGTTGCCCAACCCAAGATATTTTTTATTTAATTTGTCTAGGATTGTGACTTGGGCATTTGTATTTTATAAAGTTTCCTCCACCCCTCCACCCCGAGATGACTATAATGTGCCAGCTAGCACCAAACACCATTCTCCCAAGGTATCTCAGGTATTTTTTCCAAATAAGAAGAAAAAAAATAGAAGGCTTATTTGATGCTAAGTTTGCAGCATGAAATTTGAATTTTATAGAAAGATGTTTGATATCTCCTCAAAATACATTTTAAAGTTCTGTGTCATAAATGCATATTTTATTATTTTAGTTTATTTCCTTTCATGTTATTTTGGCTAACTGGAGCATCCAGAAACTTCAGGCTCAATATGTATGCCACAATCAAGCAGCATTGCCATGACCTGGAAGCTCATGAGAAATGCAGAATCTGCACAAATAGGTGAACCCAATGGTGGTGATATGGCCCATGCACAGACAGCACTGAGAGCCTCATCTGTGGGATTGCTTGGTGTACGAGAAGGTGAGGTGTGTTTAAGAGAATGTTGAAGAAATTCTGACTGTGGACTTTGTTCCCATGGGCATTTCAAGAACACTGAAGAGTATATAGCAAACATATGAAGAGTGGTTAGTGTTTTAAAACATGGCTACAAGACTTTGGTCAATCAAAAACAAATGTTAACTGTATATGACCCAAGCAAAAATCCAGGAATTGAACTGAGTTCATTCTGACCCACTCATCACAGACAGGGCTACATTTTATCCTGTGTCTCCAATTCCTTGCAGAAAGTAGCTTGAGGAATTGGTAAAGTTAAAGAAACATGTTTTTAATTCTTCACCTTCAGAAATGAGAATGGATACCATCCCAAGCTGGGCTGCATTTTACAGAAGAATTTATTTCTTGTTTTATTCATTGCTTAATATGAACATATGAAAAAGAAATTCAAGGAGGGCCTATTGAATAATAAAGGACTTGGAGAGTGGTAGATGTTGAGTAAATCTGAAAACTTGCATTTTTCTTTTTTTTAAAATATAGAGTGACGGCAATGAACCAGAGTTTGAGGTATGTATCAGCATTTTATGCAGACTTACAGGGAACTTTGATGTCTTATATGTGATAGCTGCTGTGTTGATTATCTTTGCTGAAAAAGGAGAAAAGTTGTAGTAGGGGACTCATTGACTTGATGTGTGTGCACTGGTCAAACATTTGATGGACAATAATTGGCAAAAGGGGCCTCAATGGAAATTAATGCCCCGGGTAACTAACCACAGCCTCTCAAAGGACCCACTCTCACTTCAGCACATGGGATTTAGAGAATCTATAGGAAAGATTTCTTGACATATATAGTTATTAAACACCAGAATGGATTATTAATCAACTTTGTCTTGAAGTCCTTTAAAGGAAGATGAATTTCAATTTGCCTGAAACATTTTATTTCAATTGTTCCCAAAGCAACAAGGTAGCTGCAATTGCATCATTAATTATAGTTGGATCCTTTTGATTCTGGAATTTCATTCATGAAGCTGAACTAGCAAGAAGGCAATGTATACATACATGGGAAATATAAGGAAAAGGCAAGTGAGACATCTCAGTAGCCACGTGGCGTTGGTTGGGAGAGTATGACATGGGAAAAGATTTACAAAGGAAAACACCAATTCACTATAATATTCCTAGAAGTGTATATTCCAAACTTTTTTTTTTCTGTGAAGGAAAAAAGGGAGAAAAGAGGGAAAAAGAAAGGGACAGGAAATAAAGATAGAAAGGAAGAAGAGATGAAAGAAATAAAGACAGGTGGAAAGATAGAAACTAGTATTTTTATTTACTCTATATAGCAAATACTTTGGCATTTGTTATCTGTCAGCTTATGGGATATGTAGTATTTGGGTTATTGCCCCATTAACCAGAAAAACAGATAGAGATTCATGCTCAGAATTACATGGTAGATGGTAGTAGAGTCAGCAATTAAAGGTACATGAATCTGACCTCAGAGTAGTTCTCTCTATTATACCGCATGCCCAACTTCACTCTGATACCTGATTTCCTTTCCAAGGATACATCTTCTATTTCACGAAAAAATAAGAACAATTCTGTGTGATCTTATGCAGTACCTCCTTTGTGATATCTTCCTTCCTTTTCTCTTTCCTCACTGCCAAGGCAACCATTCCTCTGTGCCTCCATTCTTTCCCTTTATCCTTCGTGGATATTTCTCGAGTTTCCCATCTCCCTCCCATGTTCCTGTTTTAACTTCCACTCAGCACTTTATCTTCACTTACTACTCATGTTTTTCTTTGCTCAAGCAAGTTTTGCCATGAAATGTCTTTCCCCACAAAGGCCCAGGAATGTTTTTTCCTTGTTGTCATTATTAAATTTATAAATGTAATAGCCAAACTCTGGACAGTCAGATTTAATCTCTCACCCCCCACCACCACTGCCCCCCTTGCAGTTGGACTTGCATCCTCAGCATCCTGAGGAAATGTCTCTCCTGATTTTGCTGATGGGCACTCTTTTGGTCCTCCTTCACCTCCTTTTCTCTTCCACTGTTAACACGACTGACAGCCTTCTCCTTGTATTGTCACTCTTGGCTCAAGGAACATGGTTTTCATGGTTCTCCTTATTCCTTTGGCCAAAGTTGCCTTCCTTCCCCTAAAAATTAGTGTACTCCCCAAAGACCTGTCTATCTGGTCAGCTCACTTTTCTTCCCTCTTTTTTTTTTTGTGTGTGTGTGATCTCATGTAGTCTTGTGGCTCTAACAATCATCTCCATGCAGATAATGGCCAAATCTGTAACATTTCTCATGGCTTCTCTTTCAAAGGCCACTTTGGCATTTCTGACTGCCTGATACATTCTCCAAAGACAATAGAAACAAACCTAAAACAATGACGTAAAAGGTTCTGCTCTTCCCATTCTTAGTCTTCCTGGTTGAGAGTTTTGGTCAATTTGACCACTCTTTCCTCCTTGTCCACTATATCTGATCCTGGTCTCTTCTTTCTAGTTTAAATGCAGACTTTTCCAGTTCAGGCTCTTTTTACCTCCTGACTAGAGTTTTGTAATAATCTCCTGTCTGACAGCATAATCACACTTTCTGTTCTGCTGGTGTCTAGATTAATCACTTCTTCGATTTAAATGAAAACCTTCAATGGCCCTTCTTGACCTACCCACACAATCACTTACCTGAGTGTCACTCAAATTGGTTCTCTCAGAGTATTGTTCTAAGTGATGCTAACAGGTAGGCCGTGAAAAATAAAGGTTTCGTGAACAAATGAGCTTGAGAAATGCTGGGCTAAAGAAAGTTCAATAAACTATTTCTTTAGTGCAGGACTTTTTAGTGTGTTCAATATATTAATGAACACTAAATTTCCAGGATTCAAAGATTTCACCATCTATATGGTCACATGGTTCCATTGTGTGTCAGTGAGTACATGCATTTATAACCCTGGAAAATATGCTCCTCTAATGTAAATATTTTCTTATTTTTTATTAGTTTCTTATCTTCTTTTCTCCCTCACTTTTATATGCATCTTACTGACCCCTAAAAATTCTATTTATTTGTTTCTTTTTCCATGAAGCCATCATCATCCAATAAGATGTTTTAGATTATAAATAGTGAAAAACACAACTCTCTCCCACAAAATAAAAATAGGAATTTATTGGTTTAAATCAAGTGCCAATAAACTCTGAATTATATAACAAATCTGGCCCATTGCCTGTTTTTTGTGAAGCCCAAGAAGCATGTATGGCTTTTACATTTTTAAATGGTTGAAAAGAAAACAAAAGAATAGTATTTTATGACATGAAAATTATTTGAAATCCAAATTTCAATGTTCTTAAATAAAATAAATTTTTATTTTAAATAAAATTTTTATTGCAACACTGACAGTGCATTCTTTTATATATGTTCAATGGCTGCTTTCCCAGTACTGACAGACCTGAGTAATTATGATAGGTACCATGTGATGTATTAAATAAAAATATTTACTATCTAGCACTTTACAGAAAAAGTTTTCCTAGCCTTGGCTAAAATAATGGAGCAGGTAGGCAGTCCAGGAGGTAAAAGAATCCACATACAATTTCACTCAGAACTCAAGAGATGGACTAGGTCTCAGTTTTGTTCTCTTTGTTTTTAAGATCATTTCCTTGTAAGGTTCACCCACATTTCCAAGATAAATACTAACAGATTTAGAGTCACATGTTCTTCATTTCCAGTGTACAGAAAGTCAATAACTTTGTCCCATCATTTTCAGAACACTTCTGAGATTTTTTTTCTAACTAGCTGGCTTTAGGCAGATAATCTCTCCCAACCCCCAACACACTCACAGTTCAATCCACTCTACTATCCATGGGGATCAGCAGCATGGCTTGTCAGGGACCTGTGCTCCACCCTTGGAACCCTGGGGGTGAAATCAGCAAATGTTAAGTCTTCTGTGTAAGAGAAAAAAGTACTGATTGCCTGGAAGGCACCGTCAATGCCCACTGTACGTTTTTGTTTTAATCCTTCCCATTCTTTGAAATTCCATATCACTCCTACACATCTTTGTCATAGACATTGATCACTTTTTCATTTGAATTGCATTTTGGTGCATAATGTCTTCTTGCTAGACCACAAACTATATGCGAGCATGGTCATATTCTATCCAACTTCCTGTTTTCCTAATGCTCTATATCCCTCTGTACATAGTAGGCACTTTATGAATAAACTTTAAATGGAATGAAAAGAACATCCTTTGCAGACACTGAAATAGTCCACAAAGTCAGGGAAATCAGGACTTGAACTAGGGCAAGAATTCTATAAATTATCCAAGAAAAGAGTCAACAATAGAATCAGATTAAATGCAGTTAGTGGTCTTCAAAAAGTGAGTCAACATGATGGGGCAGATGTTAAGTTTAACCAAATGTTAGAAAAAGAGTCAGGCTGATGGTAATTCCATTGCCTTCCTCTAAAATGCCCCTTCTCTCCCTACCAGAATACATATATCTCTATTGACATTCCAGAATATTCCTTATGGCTTTCTCCTTTTAAGTTCTGAGTTTTATATTAGGGAAGTTAATTCTTCACATGTGAAACCCAAGACCTCCTTCACTTATTAAGAACAGATACATTTATTATTGGGGAGATAATAGAAAATAGAAATTTTGAAATACAATAACTGTTCACCAATTTATGTTAATATACAGGACTGAGGAAGTAAAAGTGTTAAATTAAAAAGAAGCTTCTAAAGAAATGTGATATTATTTGTTTTGTATCTTACTTCACATTACTTAGGTAAAGGTCAAGAAGTACCCAAATCCTTATTATCATGATGTCTACAATTTACTTCATTTCATCATGGACTGTGTGGTGTTATGCTTGGTTCCTTCATGATCCTCACACATTGACTGGCATACTGGATGAAGCCATTGGCTCTTCCAGTCAGTTGCTACAGGTTGCTTGTGTCCCTCAGATATAGGAGAGTTGAGCCATGAGGCTTTGTTTCTTATCTCCGGGTTCCATGACTTATCCTTTGTATCCAAGGAGAGGTCAATCTTCAGAGACAGGCCCAAGAATCAGCACAGCACAAGGTTCCTGATATTGTCTTTTTGTAACAATTCTAGTCTCCTCTTTCAATCAAATGATGTGATTGGAAAAGGTTAGCTGCAAATATTATAAAATAAGGTTATTTGGATACCAGCAACATCTTGTGCTTAATATAAATCAATATTGTGATAAAATATACAGGGAAAATAGTAAAAGTATTGCTGCTTATGGAATGTCAATTTTTCACTTTTTTCCTTTACGAAGCATATTTTATTTTAACCTCTCCATAGTAGTTCCTGTTTTGTTGAAAGACAATTGAGAATTACATCTATGTACTAACATTAACAAAGCATTAACAGTGGAGGCATCCATGCAGATACATTTTACTCAAGGTCAGAGATTATGTTAGAAACTACACAAAAACAGCTTTCGCTCATAGATAAGTAGTCTAAAATACGATTTTGAATCGATTGTAAAATGAAAGTGTTCCAATAATAGTATTTTATTGCATAAAATCTTGGAAGGGTTATAATTTATTTTATTTTATTTTATTTTAAGATTTATTTATTTGTAGATAGAGGGGAAGGGAGGGAGAAAGAGATGGCAAGAAATGTCAATGTGTGGTTGCCTCTCACACATCCCCACTGAGGACCTGGACTGCGACCCAGCTATGTGCCTTGACTGGGAATTGAACTGGAAACCCTTTGGTTCACAGGCTGACATTCGATCCACTGAGCCACACCAGCTAGGGCGTGGGTTATAATTAACAAAGCAACAGAAATTCTTGTAAACTCTGCATCTGGAGCAAGAATATTTTGCAATGCAAATTTTTTCACATTTTACGTTCATGACTCTGAATTAGTTAAGCACATAACTCCCCGTGCAGTTTGTACATGCAAATCACAAGGAGGAATGTTACTGATCTCATATGTGGAATCCTCATTCTCATTGGGCATTGTCTATCTGTAAAGCAGTCTGATTTCACTATGTGAGATGAAAATTACCAGGTAAATTCAGGAACAAAGCTCCCTTTGTTATTCTTTAATCCTCAGAAATTTATCTCAATATTTCCTTTGGGTCTAATCTGTAGCAGATGCTCCATAGGAGTGTGTCTTCTGCACATTCAAGATATAAATTCTAAGAAATTGTAGCCACACCTATTGTATTAGTTTTTAGGATTGCCATAACACAGTACTACAAATGAGTAGCCCAAGCAACAGAAATTTTTTGGTCTCACAGTTCTGGAAGCTAGACATTAGAGATCAAATTGTCGGCGAGATGTCTTGTAAGATTGTGAAGGAGACTGCTTTGTGCCTCTCTTTAGCTTCTGGTGATTTGCTGGCAATCTTTGGCTTTCCTTGGCCTATAGAAGTATCACCCTGATCTCTGACTTCATCTTCATATGTGTTCTCCCTGTGAATAATTTTTATGTATCTAAACTTTTCCTTCTTATAAATAACCGGCCAAAATGGAGTACGCCCCTATTCCAATATGACCTCATCTTAACTAATGCATCTATGACAACTCTGTTTCCCAGTAAGGTCACATTCTGATGCACTGGGAGTTAGAATTTCTCCATATGAATTTTGAGGGGGACACATTATTGTTACAATGCCTTTGAAGAATAGCCAATGCCCTAAACCAATTTTATCCCTATCAAGAAAACTCTGGCCTCCACATAACACAAGTTTAAACATTGAGGCTCTCAAAGCTGGTACAATGTTCTATTTGTGTGCTAGGTTTTTAAAAGTCCTGATGCTCAGGTTGAACCATAAATTGATTAAATTCTGATCATGCATAGTGTGGTCAGGCTCCTGTATTTCTGAAAGCTTATCACAGGCATAGCCAATGTAGATAGCCACTCATTTAGAATAACCTTGTCAATGGAGGTCTTCCCAGCCTCATCCCTGTATGACATGTCTGTCATCAAAAAATAATCAAAGAGATCTCCCTAAAACAGCTCTCCAAAAGCTTGAGTCTTCACCCAGATCTAATCAAATCTTATTAAGTATGCCATACTTCATGTGCAGAGTGGCCTGGTATCCTGGCTCAGAGAAGACTGAAAGCACTGAAGCCTGGAAATTGGGAGGTCATTAGAGGGCATTGTGGTGACAGGCAAGAAGTGGTAACATACAACCTGACATGCGGCGGAGAGAAGACAAAGGAGCCCTACAAGCCAACACAGCATTTTTACTATAATGATTTTGAGCATCAGAGGAAGATGAAAGCTGCTAGTTCAACACCTTCTGCCTAAGAAAGTTGAAAAATGCAGACCATATTTTTTCAGAGAAATATCAGAAAAAGGTGCAAAGAAATATTAGTTCAGGAAGGGGTATGCTTCAGTTAACTGAAGAATTAATTCACATGAAAATATTTATTTCCTGATAATACGGAGGTGGGCAAAAGTCGGTTTATAGTTGTGAGTATGTGAAACACAAAGTTTATTTTTGTATTATCATTTATTAATTATTGCATGATTTTTCCATATAAACAACTATAAACCTACTTTTGCCCATCCTTATACTGGATGAATGCAGTAATTTTATGGAATAAAGCTGCTATTTTATTTGTAAAATTGGATTAAATATATTTACCCAATTGGCAGAACATGCTAATTATCTTCTCCCTTGTTTTGGGTTGGTGAGATTGTATTCAACAATTTCCTGACCTCAGTGATTGAATGTTCATTCACATCCAACTGCAAAATGTAAAATTCCATAGAAGAGTTCTCTCTTGAGCCAAAAGCTGTTAGGGCTACATGGCAGAAGGTTATTGACTAGAATATCAACAGTTACATGCCATGTTTTCCAGCAGTCTTAAAGTACACTGGCTCCTGTTGTACATGGATCCTCCCTTCTGAAATTCTCAGGGCTTTCCTGGGAGGAGCTGATGGGACTCTTCATCAGCTGATGTCTAGCTTCACAGAGGTCATTCATTCAGACAATCCCTGTGTATGACGCCTATGCAGCCAGGTATGATCAGACTCCCTTAAATAATCCACATGCAAGAGAGCTGCCGAGAGAGTGTCATACACTCCCGGTGCACTCACATTATGCATGCATGTACTATACATGTATGCATACCACACACAATCTATATGCCTCACACACGAAATCCTTGTATATCGACATATCTTACATATAATGCACACATTTTAAATCTATATGCAGACATTACACACAATGCACATGTCACACACATGCACATCATGTGCATTCATGCATGTGTGCACACATACATGTCCATGCACTCATACTTTACATATGTATGTGCCAGTTGGATTCAGTCAGATTGGCTTTATTCCAACACATAAAAGCCAAGGTTGCTTTGATTGCATTATTTGAAACTTCTGCAGAGAAATGTGTCAACATGATATCAGGGTATTAAACAACGGTGACTAAATATACTTAAAGAACCTATAAGACAGCTAGAAATAAATGCAGCTTAAATTTTTCAGGCATGAAGAGATCTTAACATTTTGACAGTGATTGTTAGCATAATGCAGAATTCTAAAATAGTTTAGTGAAATGTTTCTTCTGCATCTGAGGAACACCATACTTGTTATCAATACCGCAGTCATGCAGTGGAGAAGGAGCATTTATCCTTTTTCTTTTTTCTTCAAATACCTGGTCATGGGAGAAGGGCTTGTTGGTATAACACTAGACACTCCTGAATAACTGGTTAAGCAATGTAACAGGTATAAATGAATAGATAAACTGAAACTATACAAGAATAGTTTGAGAAGGGTTGGCTTGACAATAGCACAGAAAATAGAAAAAAAGCAAGGGGCTTAATTGCACATAAATTCAAACAGAATCCAGAGAGAGGTCTATCTGTTTAAAACTTACACCTTCCTGAGCCACTTTCACCTAAATCTGTGACCCAAATCAGGGAGAGAAATAGGTATTCTCCCTCTGCATGGCTTGTCTCCTATCAGGAAGCTTCAGGGTTTGAGCTGACAGATATTCTTTGCCAAGTGAATTAAGTAAAAATGACTTTATGACAGCCTCATGCTGTTAGCCCTTGTAAATGTGGGAGAAAATTAAGTGCAAGATGTTTAGTAACTAAGAGGTTTGTGGTAAAACAATCTTGTAAGGATCTCTTGGAGATAAGATGCAACATAAAGAATGAAAGAAACACTGACACCTCTACTCACCTCTACTGCCCCCAGCTTAGGCTTGAAAGGCTTAGTGATGCTAGTAAGTAGGCTGGAGGGAGGCCATAGGGGTGTGAGGTAGGGATGTAGGGTGAGCCAGTGCAGGGATGCCACTCCCCATCCAGGTCTACTGAGTACTGCGCATGTACCAATAGCACATCTCCAGGGCTCTCATCAGCAGGAAGGAGCAACGCAGCTGCCCATCTCACACGGGTCTCCCCTTGGAAAGCTTTGGTTCTATTTGTCACCAGTTTCAGTCTCTAGGAAAATCCCGGCAGGAAGAGGCCAGGGGCTGTGCATGAGGGGAGTAGGGACAGGAAGCTGAAGAAAGAGCCCCCTCCCCCAGATTGTACGTGTGGGAGACTGAGTGAGTGGCCAAGGCATGGAGCAGGAGATGCTAAGGGGAACCAAAGTGATGTGCCCCTAAATAGAAGCACAAGTCATAAAGACAAAGAATGTTCAAATGTTCTACCATTTACACTAACATCTATATGTGCACCTCACAGTCCAGGGTGATGTCCTACACCTATATTGTGCTGACGTCTATGAAGCCCAGTTTACAGCTCTGGAACCCACTGGCCTGAGGTGTAATGAAGTGAAACGTCTGTTCCCACAGTGGGGATGCTGGCAGCAGTGGTCTTCAGCTGTGCCCAATGGCCCAAGGCTATTTGTTTTGTCTGCATCAGTGTTCCTTCTAATTTGTCCCAATCCTTGTACTGAGGAAGGATGTCTTTAATGATCATATTGACCAGGGCAGTCTAGTTGGGGCCAGCAGTGTGAGAGAGATGAGACAGGTCCATGTTCTTTGCAGCAGGCCTGCTGGGGGCAGAACTGCCTTCCTCTCCAACAACAGGCACAGAGGGAGACAGCCTGGAACCTCAAAAGACTCAACTTTCTGGAGCTCCCCCGATGCAGACCCTGGCTCGTGGGGTCCATGGCGTTGTAGCTGAGACAAAAGAAATTCACAGGGACTACCGAGTCCAATGGAGGAAAAGGGACGATATGGCTTTTCTCTCAAGGGAAGAAAAAGGCAGGCCTTTATTTCTTTTTCTGGGCACATTGCATAATGGTCCTCATTTACTATGCGCAGGTTTGCTTTAGGTGGTTACCTTTTACAGAAAACAAAGGAGCTGCTGCCGCTAATCACATCACAGAAGGATGTTTGCAAATGAAAAGGGCAAAAGTGGTTGAAATGGTTACACTTGTCCTTGGAAGGTTTAGCATGGATTTTAGGAAGTTACTTTGCAGTAAATGTTTGTTGACTCAATTCAGGGTGAGAGAGTTTTAGCAAAAGCAAGTCTTAAAGCAGTCTACATACACTGCAGGCCCTATTCCCTATGGGAGAACCTATCCGTGGGCGTGGGTCCTGTGCCAGTTGGATCTTGCTTCCCACTGGGAGCTGGGCCCACACCATGCAGAATGGTCTCCTACACTCCCTGAGTAGGAATGATTCTGTTTCTCATGGGACTTTGTAGGAGCAGTGGGATGACATGTGAAATTGGAGCTGTGCATGTGCAAGGGACCCACAAACACCCCAAGGCAGCCATGTGGCATCTTTGCTGCAAAGAAGGAAGCTGTTCTGGTACTGCACCTTTGAATCAGATAAGCTCTCAAACTGCAGAGTTATTAAAATGGTGGGACTTGTGCATGAAGCACAGTGCTGCCTTTTGATGTGTTGATGTGTCTGACCCTGGTGTGGACATGGCTTCATTTTAACTTCTCCTGTGCTGGAAGGAAGCACGGAGAGGTGTTCCTAACAAGGGGATGCTAAGATCTGTCTGACCCCAAGAAGATGTGCAACCCCAGAGAAATGAAATAAGAGCAGGAACAGTTCCTTCAGCAAAACACAGGCTTTCTGTAATCAGTTATCAAAAGATTGAAGAGGAAAAGAGAAGTGTGTCAAGTAGCACAAGAAACACATGCACATACACAATCATTTTAAGAATTCATTGGCCACTTTTCTGTATTACATGTTGTGCATGGTACTTCATTGTCCTCATTTAAAGTACTCTTCAAAATGGTTCCGTGTCACTGGAGTGGTTATAGATGTGATGCGGCTGTTTACTGTTATGTTATAGTTAGCCATTTGGTTCCAGACATTTGGTTTGTCAATGGTCTTAGCTGGTTGGTCTAGCTCCTTAGTAGGAGAGGTGAACTCTATTCTTCATATTTAAAAGGGGAGCATCTAGAGAGGTGAACTCACCTTCTCAGGTCACCCAGCATATCAGAGTTGAGACCTTTGCATCACTCCCTGTGTAGCTGTCCTGAGTGGCCTTTCTGGCTGAACTGGAGAGGAAGCCAGAGACACTGAATTCAGCAGCATGTCTGGATCAAATAGTGAACTAAATGAGGAGGCAGCGTGGCAATTCATCCTCAGCCTATCTCGCTCAGACTGTAAACTTCTGCTACAATGCAGAACTGCTCAGGTCTATGGTTCATGGCATCTACTATTGGGAGGCCAGAAAAGCAAATTTGAGCTGTGAACATTAACCTCTTGTCTCTTTCCTGACTGTAGCAGAAGTCAGTCCATCTATAACCACCCTAGCCTGGGGAAGCAGAGCCACCATCATGTGTTGGAGAAGGAGGTGGGGAGCCAAGAAAAGTGTGTGCGTGCATGTGTAAGGATGAGGTTGAAGATGAAGGAGTATAGAGAATGAGGAGGGCATCAAGTAAGTCATAAAATGAAATAAAAGAATAAGGGTTTATTTTGATTCTACTTTAAATGTTTATAACCACCAGCCTGTCTAGTTCACCACATCATGGTCCCAATTCTTCAGAAAACAAACATGTTATGATTCTAAAATTCTTTGTCTTTGTAGTTCAGATAGATACAATACAAACTGGAAAAAGTAACTTAATGATATGAAGACCTACAAAACTAATACTAAAATATGGAGCTCAAAACATCAAAATAAACTAACAGACATAGACACAAGCAAACTCACCCCATCTCACCCAAAGGAGTAATTTCCTACTGTTCTCTTTGGGGTCCTGCAAGGGGTCATTTCTGAGGATTAGATGTCAGTGTTACAGTGAGTACTGGGCCCCTGGAGGGCTAAGCTGCTTGGCTGGTGGCCTGAGACACTACAAGTCTTGTTATAAGTAGGAATGGGGGTGGGGGTAGCACTTCCTCTTGTTCTCCAGGCTTCCTCCTGCTTTGTATTCTTCCTTCTTTGTGTTTCTCTTCCTCTTCCTTTTCTTGCTCACCTAAGATCCAAGAACCAATCATAGAAGCTTGTCATCCATTGCATCAAATCACTCAACTTTAATTCTGTTTATCTTGGCATTTCAGTATTTGATGACTGGGTTTTCATTCCTGAGTTGCTGTCCCTTGAAGAAAATGCTATATTATTGCTTTGGGTAATAAATTCAATTTTTTCTTAAAATTTCATCCAACACAGTCTCTATCAGACTTTGAATTCACATAGCTGCTTGGGAATGGTAAACATAATGTTTGCCTGTATACCATCAAGTCACAACTCCCAGGAAAGGCTAAGCCCCTGCCTCTGGCCTCTCAGCGAATGCCTGTCTATCTGCGCGGCCCACTATGTTCACTATAATGCCATCCAGATATTTGTCCACGGTCACATCATGACATGTTCTGCAGATAAACCATTTAAACTCAACCATAGCTGTCTATACAGTAACACAATGACCCACAATCCATTTTCAGATAACACCAGACTTGATTATGAAAGAAGCCACTGAATTTCTAATGAAACACAGGAGAGAGGGAGGGTCCCCAAAAACAGATGTTACAAAAATAGCTTATGTCATTAAAGCAGCAAAACAATATGAAAATGGGAGGCACTTGAGACCAGTGCCTGTTTCCATAATTTATGGAAATGGCTTTTTCCTACACTTAATGGCTATCAGGAGCTCCATTAAGAACCTGCCCCCTCTCCTTCTTCCTTTATACCCTCAAATTAGAAATCACTACATCATTCTGTGTTTTTTGTTTTAATACCATTTCATTTACAGAAATGTGATCTGTTGTTTTCTTTGACTTGGATTTGATAGATGGCCCAGGATATAATATATACAGCAAGCTCAACAAAGCCCAGACTGAAATATGTGTCATTACACTTATTGTTGTTATGTTGTGTTCACAGTAATTGTACTGAAGGCTGCCTTTATCTGGGGTCGTTCCCAAAGAATCTCCTTCTCCTCCTGGTGGAGGAAGTGATGGGTGGCATCAGGGTGTTCAGAGTCTTTCTCCTGCCACTTCAGGACCCTGAAACTGGTTTAGCAGTCCTGACAGTCACCAAGGCCCCACTTTTAATTTTTCCTCAAGTGATTGTTTTGAAAGGAACACAAGCACTGTGGGCACAAAGAAAGGCATTACTCTGGGCCCCAATTCAATGTGAGTAAAATGAGTGAAGGGTGAGAGGAGACACTGGCTGAGGCCATCCTGGAAGGTACATAGAGGACCAGTTTTTCATTCCAGTAGGGACCACAAAGCCCCAGGCAAATCCTGGTCTTTTGTGGGAGCATGAAACCCTCAGTGGTTCCTGAGAAGGGTCTACATTCTTGCTATTTAGCTTTCCCAGTGTACATTCTTTCAAGCATGTATTCGCCGTACATCTTCAGAGGCACTGGGCTAGACACCAGGTAAGCCAAGATTAGTGTCACAGGCTCTCTGCTGTGAGGAGCTGGATCATTGCAAAAGCAGAGGATAAAGACACAGAATGGCACAGGAGTAATAACTCTGCTGGAGGTACCCAGGGAGAGCTCCTCAGAGGATGGGTGGTAGGCGTAGACATTATGGGGTAAAGAGGAGTGGGACAGACAGAAGGAGACAAAGGACTTTCCAAGTAGAGAATGAACAACCCACAAAGAATGGAGTCCCCATAAGCACTGGGGTGGTTAGAGCCCAGAGTAACAGGACTCTGAGCCAGGGTATGAAGAGGTGGTCAGTTCAACACACTGATGATACACAATGACCTTCCTTTTCACCTGGATGTTACCCTCAGAAAATGGGGGCCTACTGGGTCTTAACATCAGGGAGTGACATGAGCAGTTATTTGCACATAGAATTAACTAAGTGGTGATATGGAAGATGGAGTGAAGGAAGGACAGGAGGAGCATATTAGAATACTGGGACAGCAATGAGGGCTCAATGAAGGTGAGGCCTTGGGAACAGGGAAGGGCTGCCTTTGGTGGGTGCTACTGAGATGGAATGTACAGGCTTGTTGTTGAACCACTGAGAGGAGAAGAAGAGTTGAGGATGATGATGAGATCCCTGGGCTGGTGACTGGGAGGAGAGCAGTGCCATTAATTAGGACAAGAAATATAAGGTTAGGAAGAAGAGGTAAAGTTTTTTTTTTAATATCCCATGCAGGGTGGGGGAGAAGGGATGTGCTTTATTATGCTTCATGTGGAATGAATAGGTGGTCTCTCATGTTCACTAACCATTGAGAAATCCATATAGAATTATAACTATTGGGAAATGAGTTATAACCACTGGAAGGATGGGAAACACACACTTACTTCAACATAATCAAGGTAAAGGGAAGCTGTGGCACAGTGACCAAGCATCACAAATATGGAAGTGGAGAAAGTGGAAAGCATACACAAAGTTAACTAACTTAGGTAAAATGGAGAGAATAAATTCAAGTAAATAAAAATAAAAGATATGAATGTGTATAATTTCCTCTTTTTGGTAAATGTCTTATTTGATAAAGTTCAACTTTATAGAAAAAGATCTGAGTAATATAAATAACTTTCTGTATAACCTTTATCAGAACCATCAACTTTTATTATTTTGAAACATTTATTTTTCCTCTCTATACACATCTATAATATTTTTTGAAACTATTTGAGAGTAGGTTATACATATGGTGACTCTTTCATCTTAAATATATAGCTCATCGTGAGTTTTCTAAGCAGGATATTCTCTAAAACAACCACAGTAAAATGATAAGAAATCAGGAAATGCATGCTCTATTATCTAAACTGTATTTCAGACATATATTTCACCAGTTATCCTTATAATGTCATTTATAGGAAATTTTTCCTGTTCAGGGTCCATTTCAAGATCACACATTTTATTTAGTTGTCATATATAATGAATCTCCTCCAACCAGGAAAGAACTCAATCTTTCTTTGTCTTTTAAGACATAGATATTTTTGAGTGTTTAGGCCAAGTATTTTGTAGAGTGACTGTCAATTTGAATTTGCTTAACATTTCTTGATTATTATATTTAGCTTGTTATGAATTTTTTTCAGTGAAAATGATATATTATTATTTGTGCATCATTTCAAGAGCTAAGGATGTCCCTTTACTGGTATAATTATCTTTGATGATTTCACTAAGGTGGTGTCCGCTAAGTTTATGTAGTTATTATTTTCCTACTGGGAATTAAGTCACTTTTGGAAATGTTCTCTGGGACCATAACGTATTTTGTTCTTTGTCAAACTCTCACCCACTGCTACTGGCAACCAATGATGTGGGGAGTGAGAAGAAGAAGTAAGAAAGCTATAGAAGCAATGTTAATATCAGACATGGTAAAATTTAATATTAAGCCAATGCACCAGTAATGCAATTTAATACCCCAAACAAGTTAAAATTCAGCATGCAGAAAAAAACATAAATACTAGCATAGTAAGAGACTTTTATAGGCATGAATCAATCAATCAGAAATTTCCCAAAGAAAAAAAATAAGAGCATGAATTAATTTTAAAAGTTAACTAAACTTTTATAAATACATAAATAAATAATAAGTAGAGGGGATCTTTTTTAGTCCACAATCCTGATTATGAGCTAATATGTTAGAAATATTTAATAAAAGATAACAAAAACCTTGCCTCTTCAGATATTGAGAATTACTCCCTTAGATAATTCATGGATTAAAAAGAAAATTAAAACTGAAATTAAAGTGTTTAGGAAGCCATACAGAAGCATTTTATACCAAACCCTTTGGAACAAAATAAGTTTTATATATAAAGAGTGTGATAATATTTCAAGGAGAGAAATGCAAGAATACTTGTGCTCATTTCAATAACCTAGGAAAAGAGCCAAAAAATGCAGATGAAAATCAAGAAGATATAAATACAAGACTGTTAAAACTAATGCAATATAAAACAACAATACAAATAACAACTAAATTAAAATAAATCTAAATCTGGTTTTAAAAACATCAATAAAGACTGATAAATCTTTCATAGGCTTCATTAGGCATATTACTGGAATCATAAGTATGAGTCCATCAGGAAAAATATATCCATTACACAAAATGCATAAGGAAGAAGTTTGGGCAGCAAAATGTGTGGCATCTTGTAGCATTTCTCTACTGTCAAAATGACCTAACAAACTATCTGGGCACTTTTTGTTCTTTTCCCCACAGGAGAATCAGAACACAAATGGACAAAATATTTAAAAAAACAATTTCAAGGCACTAAGAAATGACCAACAGTAGGCAACAATATGAGGCCCATTTTCTCATGAAGAAGTGCCACTGCATAGGTTAGAATGGTAATGGAAACCTTCTTACCTGTGGGCATCTCCGTTCAGATCCAACTGAAAGCCACTGAAGCCCCACTTGCTGAGGGCAGCAAACTTGGTTTGAGGTGAAGGCGCAAGCAGTTACAAATTTAGGAGAAGATTTTGGAAGCAAGAGAGCAACAGGATTGAGATAATGAAGACTGATAAATTGTGCATGCTGCTGGCAGACCCCCAGGAGAAGGAGTTCAAGCAAAGGCTGGGAGACTCATGCATTTGTGTTGCTTTGAATGTGCTCCTCACCCACACAGAGTTGGCAGCCAATCATGCGAGTCTTATCAGCCTGAGGTGAAGATATTAACATCTGTCCAAATTATCTGAACACTGGACTATACAAGTACAGGGGTGATCCATATGGATCCAGGCTCAAAAATATATGACCAGAACCAACAGTGATTTCATGAGGCCAGATTTCACAGTTTATATCTAGGTAAACTGACGGCCTATTAAAGCAAACAACCCCCCTACCCCCAACCCTCAGAAGAATAAGACAGATCCAGCACTCGTTATACTTATTAGTACAGGAGGAACATTCTGGCTGACAGCAAACAGTTGGACCACATCCTGGCTCATGGCGTGCTTTGTGGAACATGTTTTGAGTACTATCTCCCAAGATGGAGAAAAAATATCTTTTGTCCTTAAATTCCCTGTTTCAAGCATATACTGGGTTGGCCAAAAAGCCCATGTGTTTTTTTCTATAAGATAAAAGACACATTTTTCATTTTCACCAATAACTTTATTGATTTGGATATTTTGACTATGTTGGCTATTTCATGTGTAGTATAACATTGATTGTTCTCAATTAATGTCTCGATTTGATTGCTATCAACTTCAACTCATCTACCTAACTGTGGAGCATTGTCCAGTGAGAAGTCTTCAACACGAAACTTTGCAAACCACTTTTGACATGTTCGATCAGTCACAGCACCTTCTCCATACACTGCAGAATTTTTTTCTTGCTTTTCAGTTGTGTTTTTACTTTTCTTGAAATAATAAAGCATATTATTCTGAAAATGTTGCATATTTTCTTCCATTTTCAATATTAAAATGGCTACAATGATGAGTTTTGCCAACTTTGATGTTTTTTTTAAATACAGCTGTCACAATACAATCTAAGAAAATTGTTTCAAATGAAGTTAAAAACAACTAAGTGCTACTAAAGCCATTGTACAGAAAAAAACCAAATGGACTTTTGACCGAAAATAATTTTAATAATTAAATTTATTCCTCCATAGGCTATAAGCTAGATGAGGTTGTGTTACAGAAAATTGAAACGACCAGACACCAGAGGGGTTCAAGAGCATGATCCTTTATTCACGCGTGGTTCCAGAGGAGTCCAACTCCAAATTCTGGGCTCCGAACAAAGGGGTTACAGGACTTATATACTCTATCCCTACATGGCTATGTGGTAGAAGCGAGATACAGAAGCGGAATGCAGAAGTTAGCTCAGGTTTCCTTATTTGGTTAGTTAGTACCCTATCTCTTGGCGCTCTTGGGCTGGTCTTGCCGTTTGAACTGGGGGAGGGGACCCTGTGCTAAGGCTTGCTGGGTTTAGGTCACTTCCCTATATCAGTTGGGGAGCACATTTGTATCTTCATTAATGTACTTTCCAGCCCTTACCCAAATGCTCTGTGTGTCCATAGTGTGCAACAAGTAGTATCTCTTTAACAAATGAATGAATGATTCCTTTTATTGTCATAATTTTGTTAGCAAGAGCAAAAGGAAAACGTCGTATGGTTTTGTTACAGGAAATGGAAATGACCGGACACCGGAGGGGTTCAAGAGCACGATCCTTTATTCACATGTGGTCCCAGAGGAGTCCAACTCCAAATTCTGGGCCCTGAACCAAGGGGCTACAGGGCTTATATACTTTATCTCTACATGGCTACGTGGCAGAAGCGAGATACAGAAATGGAATGCAGAGGAATGCAGAGGTTAATTCAGATTTCTTCATTTGGTTAGTCAGCACTCTATGTTTTGATTGGAGCGGGTGGGACCATTAGCACCTTATCTCCTGGGTGGCTCGTTGGCTGGCCTTGCCATTTACACTAGGGGAGGGGGACCCTGTGCTCTGGCCTTGCCATTTGAACTGGGGGAAGGGGGACTCTATGCTAAGGCCTACTGGGTTTTATGTCACTTCCCTATATCAGTTTAACCTCTTCTAAACTACAGTAGCTTTATGTGTCTTTTTGTATATCCTGGACTGTTGATGCATTCCACACCACGAAGGCTCTCACTCTATTTTCCCCTTCATTGGGTTCATATCATTCCATTGGCAAAATTTAACCAATTCATGCTATGTCATGGTAAAGCTGAAGTGGAGTGGAGCCACGCAAAATTGTAGCTTCTGTAGGAGACGGTTCTGAGTGGCATGGGCCCAGCTCCCACTGGGAGATGCACAGGACCCACGCCCATGGATAGGTTCTCCCGTGGGGGATCAGGCCTGCTAAGTACCTAGGCCGCTTTGTGTCTTGCTTTTTGCTGAAAACTCCCTCACCTGGATTTGTGGAAAACATTTACTGCAAAGTAACTTCCTAAAAACCATCCTAAACCTTCCTAGGACCAGTGTAACTGGTTCAACCATTTTTGCCTTTTCATTTGCAAACATCCCTTTTTTGTGATGTGATTAGCGGCATCCTCTTCTTTGTTTTCTATAAAAAATAACCACCTAAAGCTAACCAGTGCATAATAAATGAGGACCATCAGGCAATGAGTGGACAAACCCAAGAAAGGCCTGTCATGGTGAAGGCCGCAGCTTTTGCTCCCCTTAAGAGAAAAGCCGTGCCTGCCCCTTTCCTCCACTGGACTCGGTAGTCCATGTGAATGTCTCATTTCATCCATAATGACGTGGACACTGCGGGCTGGTGTCCACATCAGCTTCACTACTGTGTGGTTCTTCATTAAATAACTTGACTTCTTGGAGTTTTCATTTATCACTCATGAAGTGGGAATCACAGTAACTGATTTGTAAGAATAGCTAGTGCAGAATACAGGGTGCCTGGCACAATGTTCTTGCTTGTGTGTTTCTGTGTGGGCTATTACAGTAGCTACAAATGCTTCAGCTTAAATATACACACTTTCTGGGCTGCAAAACTTTCATCCTTACAGGATTCAGTGCTCTAAAAGACCAGGTTGAGTTTATCCACCTGACAAACACACAATGAGATAAAAATGGTACCCATCAGTTTATGGCATCATTTAAGCCAAATATTTAAATGATTATCAGAATGAATATCCCAGATATCCACTTTGATGTTTTACCTGCATAACCATTTTTAAGCAGAAAGAAAGTATTTAGATATAACAATAACTATAAGCATGAACTAAATCTTTTCTTAATTTTACATCTGGAGGAACCGAAAGTAATCTCCAGAAGAGAAATCCTTTTCTAGGTGTCCGAGAGGTGCCCGCACCCTAGGGCTCGCTGGAGGGTCCCTGCCCAGGCTGCTTTGGGGACCACATGGCAGACATTGCCTGCGCTCATGTCCAAGTTGCCCTGGCTCCTTACTTTTTGATTTACTGTTTTATCTGTCTGAAACATGAACCTCTTCCTTTGATTGAATGATTTATAGCATGTTTTAGGTGTTAAACATCTTTTTATCAGTGTTCCCCATATTTCTGAGAGGTGACAACCTCTTTTTAACAAGTCATTCAGGATTTTTTTCCCCCGTCCATGTCTGTCTTGAGAAAGAGCCAGGTCTGTTTGTCTCTCATTTGTGGGACAATAAATGTACAAGCCAGGGCCCAGCCCCTGCCTGAACATTGCAGGGGGCAGTGAATCTGTGGGGACTCGCCTTTTGCTCTTCGTAATGTTAAACCCTTTATATATTCCTCTCAAGTCTGATGGAGATTGATTTTGAGGGACAGGATTAAAAGGAGTGATTTTTATTTTCTTCTTTTCCTTCCCTCAAAGTTTCTGTAATAAACATGTTTTTCTATAAACAGAGAAGGAATAATTTTATTTTTTAAAAGACAGCTATTGAGTTCATGGACCAGTGATATGTAAGTTGGAAGGATCAGAGTATGTTAAAATTGTACCTTGACACTCATTTTGATTAAAAGCACATCAGAGCTAATTTTGATTTCTAAGGACCTGAAAAATACAAGTAAAATACAGAAAACAGTAGTTTAATGACATTTCAGAAAACTGGTAAACTAAGGGAACAGGAAGAGGCGATGTTTTTTTTTAGAAATACATAGCCGAGCTTTAAAGTTATAATGCTTGTATTTGGAGATCAATTCATGTTTGAAGGTAATATATAAACTAAAAATATTGGTAGTACAGAGAGATGATCTCTTTATGTTTTTATTATGTAATAAATCAATTCTAACTTTTCCTAATGAATTTGTGTTTTGAACTGGTACTGTATTTAAGTATACTGGCATCAGATTTTCTTTGAGAACCTGGGCTTGCTGTGCAATGGTGTAGAGAACAAGAAAGGGTCTGGGCCACGGGGAAGGGAGGAATAAGGGGCTGGGAAAACGAGGGGCATTCTGTCTGGTCCAAAAGCTTGTGGCTTCACTTGTTTTCAGGGCTATTTTCAAATAGTCGCAGGGATGTAAAGTACAGCATATCGAGTACAGTCAATAATATTGTAATAACTATGTATGGTGCTAGCTGAGTACTTAACACTTTGTAAAGTATACGAATGTCTTTTCTAACTACTATGCCGTACACCTGAAACCAATACAGAATAATGTTGAATATGCACTCTAATCAAAAGATAAAATTTTAAAAAATGCTGCACCAAGTAATTCATATCAGTGATAGAAATTAGGGACTCTTGGAATGCAGGGTCTACAAAATTTATTTGAATCATCCTCCATCTCCTTCCTGTGACCATTAAGCATCTTTTACACCTTGTAGTTTCCACCTTGGTGTAGTCCAGTCTTGAGTCTGGTGAGGAAAGAGATGGAAATCCCAAGACAATGAAGTGAGGAGGAGTAGCTATGGGTGGTTGCTAGGGAGCAGCCTCCTTCTCTCAGAACTCCCTGGGAGCAAGTCCTGGGCAGACAGGATGCCTGGCCCTCCAATGCCCTGGTGGAGCTAGGGTGAGCAGGTCATTGTCATTCTGCCTGTTCCCTGCCAGAGAGCACACTGTGCAGTTCTAACATTGTTCCCACCCAACGTCTACATAGGTTGTCAAAACTGGAAAAGTAAGCCAGCTCCAATGGCAGTCTTCTCAGTTCATTTTTATCCATTTTCTTTTCTGCTGCAGGCTCTGCATGCTCCTTTCCTCTCTAAGCCCAAACTTCAGCTGCTATGATGGTGTGAAGCATAAAAAATAGAGTGTGAATAAAGGGGTGTGATTCTGAGAATGTGAAAGGCAAGTGCATGTTTATAAATGGTAAAAAGAGCAATCATCAACCCTGGTGCACTTTCTGAGACACCGAGGACGTTTCTGTTCACGCTGGGAGACTGAGCTGCTTGCTGTCTGTCCCGTTGCAGGCCAACTCTGGACAGTTGCAGCTGCAGTGATTCCTGCAAACCTCTAACTCTGGGGTCCACTTCCTGGGAAAGCATCTATTAGGAAAACAGGAAGGAGAGGTAACCGAGAGGAAGGGTGAGAGTTTTCATACCTAATAAATTCTGTTTCCCAGGGAGGGGACCATGGAGGCTCCAGGTTTTCAATATGAGTACTTATGTGTAGTTAGCTTCATCAGTAAGCTCGGTTATTTTTTTTTAATGACCATCTGGGAATCATTAGTATCAAATTTAATTTGCATAGGTAAAATTATAGTGGGAGTGATTTGTCTGATGTTTGGCATTTTCTCGATTTTAACTGTTTTTCGCAAGGAAGTCATCCATCCATCATTTCAGGCAAAACCTTTGTAAGCATTTCTTAATCTCCTCACAGGGCAGGCAGAGATTAGTGGGGGTTGGTGGTCCAAGTGTTACAGAACAGAGGTCCAAGGGGGGGCAATATTTGGCCCACCCAGGGATGTCAAAAAAACTGTTGCAGAACAGCCACATACACACAGGGGCCCGGACTCCGGAGGGTAGTATACTAATACTGTCTAGACCATCTACTGGGCTGGTTTGTCCACCACCAGTTCGGAAAGATTATCTCTCAATGCTAGAGATTTGTGAAAAGGAAAAGAAAGGTTTATTTAAGGCTATACAGACTTAAAGTAGTGACCCAATGTCCCCATTAAACTATCAAAGTCCTTTAGGATAACTACTGATGCCCACATTGCTTTCTTCTTCCCCTTATCTGGGCTACCGTAAGTCAGGAAAAGCAGCACATGTCCATGTTCCCAGGCTGCTGGCACCGTCAGCTGTGTCACCGTCCAGGCAATGCCTCTTCTTTCCTCCACCAGAGCTGTGGGGGTCTGCAGTCTCACCAAGCCTCGTGGATCTGCTCCTTGCAAAGCTGCAAGGGTATCTGTACTCTTCCAAGTCTGCGTGGTTCTCTCTTCAATGGCTGCCGAATATGCATTTAAATCTCCAAGCTCTCACGCAGGTGCTGTAACCAAGGGGAGTTGCCTCCTAGTTATGTCTTGGGTGGAAGTCACTCCCTTCTCCCTGGCTCAAAGCATGGCCACAGCTATTTAACACATCCATGAAACCAGTTAAAGGCTATAGATATGTCAAATGACCATGCAAGAGGTTAGCTGCAAAGCTGTTGCTATGCAAAACAGCTCTCAAAGGCCCTGCTCCATTTGTCCCTTCCCCCAACTCACACCTGTGTGGGGGGGTGAGGACATCTTAATATTTCCTGGGCACCTGGGGTTCTGGACCCCATTCCAAATCTCTTTTCGGGGCCCCCTCTTGGCTGCACCCTGTATCACAAGGATGACTTTATGGGTTTCTCTACATGGGGGCTGTTACTCTGCTATCCCCCACACAGGAGCCAGGGCTTGGTTTGTCTGTGCAGGGGCCTGGGAGTGACATGAAAGTGGAAGTTGTCATCTCTCTGTCCTTCCCACCATCTGAGACCTTGAGAATTCTGGTGGGGAAAAGCATGCTACCAAGAAGCTGAGATACTGCTTTGCATGTGAGCCTTAGGAGACTTGAGGCACAAATAGCATGGCCCAGAGGCCCAGGTAACAATGGGGAGAGAGCCTCCTATCCCTTCAGCAGTCTCACTTGAGGGTGCATTTGGAAATTTCTTAGTTGGAAAAGGGGGCTGTAAAAATGTGTGGGGGCCTTGAAGATGAAGGTATTGCATAAACACTATATGGAAATATAACTAATTTTGAAGAACTGATAATGGCAAGTCTGAAGATGGTGTCAGTCTGAGAGAGTTTTTATAGTATCTTCCCCCAAAAAACAGTGATTCCAGGAAAAAGACAAATCTGCCTTTGAAAACAATAGGAACCACTTAAGTTACCAAAGCTGTTGAATGGGAACAGGGGGAAGCTTGGAGATAGCCATGGATGGATCAGGAAGCAAGCTCAGAGCCAGGCAACCCAACCCAAAGCCAGTGTGTATGGGATAAGGGCTAGGCACTGGGCCACATCCAGGTGGGCTTCCCATAGCCTCACTGCCCAATCCTTCACAGTGGCTTCCTGGGGAGTCCCTCCCTGGAAGGAAACATGCTTCCTGTTGGAGAAGCTGTCCTTGATGAAATGGGGTGGGAGGAAAGAGCAAGGGAGGCAGAGCAGAGAATTTCTGAACATTTGTTCAAATGTCATGGTAGGGTGGGTGGGGGTGGTGAACTCAATGAAACTGGTGAAGGTTCTTTATTCATCTGTCAACTTGGCAAGTATATTGGAAAGTTTTAAAACAGATGAAATGGAACATGCCGCACAATCCTTTCTTTCCAGTCAGACCCTTCCTTTCTTGCTAACTTTGTTGACCGCAGTCTTAGTTGACTGGAGCTGCTATATAGGGCAGCTTAAAAAACACACATTTATTTCCCAAGGTTCTGGAGAGTGAAAGTTCACAATCAAGGTGCTAGCCAATTCAGCTTCTGATGAAAGTTCTCTTACTGGCTTGTACATGGCCACCTTCTTTCTGTGTCCTCACGTGGCTTTCCTTGGTGCATGCATGTGGAATGAACAGGCTCTCCTGTATCTTCTAACAAGGCACTAATTCCATCCCAGGGCCCTTCATGACATGTCCAACCCTCACCACCTCCTAAAGACCCCACATCTAAATACCATAACATGGTGGTTGGGGTTTCAGCATATGAATGGGGAGTCACAGACATTTGGTCCATAACACTCAGCAAATGCATATGATCTCCAGGCAAAGCAGAAATCCCCAAGTCCTATGATAGCTTTCAATGTGCTCCATGCTCACCTATGCTCCCCAAATCCTAAGGTCTCTAGATCTCTGTCTCTGCAAAGCATCACACCCTCCCTTCCTACCCCTGGCAGGTGGACCTGATTCTCTCTCCCACCTCATGCACTGCCCAGTCCTTCACCTAATTTCAGGCCCTGCCTGCTACCACTTGCATTGACTCACTTCTCTATGGGTGGCAGAATAAACCTGGAACTGCTGAAAATGGTTGAGACAGCCTTTCCTTCTATCAATACACCAGTCACTCTTCCAGGCACCTAAAACTTCCAGGCACCTAAAACTTCTTCAAACTTAGTAGGCTGTCAGGACACCCTCCCCTCCATTCAGGCACCTGCCCTCTTCTGACAGTTACTTTTTTACCTGTCCTTCTTTTCCTCCACTAAAATCACAGCTCTTTCAGGGACAGACCCATCCCTGCAAATCCATCACAGGGTACTCAGAGCCTGCACCAGCTCAGAAAGTGATGCTGTGGAATGATTAGCAGATTTCCAAACACTCTTCATTCTCAGAATGGACCAAAACTTTCCAGTGAACAACCCATCTTAAAGGGTTTCCAACCCACATCTGAGCAGCAGCCATCTCAGCAATCACTCTGCAGGGCTATATCCAGGCACCATTCAGACTGCTGCTCACATAGCAGTGCATGATGGTAGTATCTCATATGCAAAGATTATTAGTATAGCTACACATGTTAGATTCATCATTGGGAGGTCCAACCTTGGTTCTGGAATTCACGGGGAAGATGACAGGGCTGCTGCTCTGATTTTGCTCTGTCTTGGGAGTATAGATTGGAAATGGAGTTGGTACAGAAATACTGATGGCCTAGAGACATGCTGGCAGCAGCAGGGATAGGGAGAGTTCACCTCAAGCCTTAGTGAAAAGGAAGGAGTCCATTGAGATGAGTTAATCAGGATAGTTCAGAGTGATATTATGACATGTACTTTTTCTTCACATATAGAATTTGCACTCCATTTGCAAATGCATTTTTTCTTAGGACCCCAGGACTGTAGACAACAAATAAAATTAGAAAAAAAAAAGAAAAACTATTTTAAAGGAATATGTAGAAAGTCCAAACTTGATTATATTTGAAATTTTAGCTCTGGTATGACTTTTGTGTAATTGCATGTCAATTTTGCCTGAAAATAAAAATCCAGTGTATCTCAGTCATCTTCATGTACAGGTGACCTTGTGAAGGGGCCCTGGGGTACATGATGGTTGTATCATTGCAGCTTGGTGCCAAGGTCATGGTGGCTATGAGGCTGGGGCTGGAGACCAAGAGCATCTCCAGGTAAAAGCACACTCTTAAGAGAAGAGCCATGTCAGGTCACAGGTGGGAGCCTGAGCTGTAGCTCTTCAGATGAGTTCAGAGCACCTTAGGGCTCTGGTATCACTTCCCTGTCCATCCATTGTTGGTTTTCTATAGAAGGACATCATAAGAATATGAGATGTTTATTTTTTTATGTTCTCTATTTCTCTTTTTCCTTCCAAACTCATCCCACGGTTCTGTGGCAAACCAGTCAGAAAACTGCGAAGTCAAAACCACATATGCCTTTAGGATGCAGATAGGTACATAAATGTGGCAATTTTTCAATCTTGGCAAGTAAACTTTAACATGCCACTGGATTAAACCTGCAAGTAAAGAAACAAAATAGGCTATAGATTTATGTAAGTTCTAACCAAATGGTAGCATCCTTTCCAAACTTCCACTTCAAGGGGCTGAGGTGGTGGGTGCAGAGTCACAAAGTCTCCAACTTGTCCTTTGAGGCCAGGTCATGGGACTTCAGGGATGACAGACTGGGCAGCCTCAGGGCACTGCAGGAGTGTATGTCATATGTGGAGAGCATTGTTTATCAATCAGCATGGTGCTCTTTGCATATCTAAATTCTGCACTTCAATTTGAAGCAACTGAAATCTACTTGACACATAGTGGCAGAGCGGCAAGAGAGAAGCCCGGACGGACTTCTGTGCACCCCCACCCTCAGGAACCTGCCTGCTGCTGTGAATCAGCAAAGGCAATGGAGAGGAGGAGAAGTCGTCGTCAATGTCCTCTTTGCATCTCTTCTAGTTAACTGCCCTCTTCCCCCATTCGAATCCTTATACATTAGTCTAGAATTTTCCATGAAGCAATGTCTTTTGTGGCAGAGCCCAATGTTTCATATCATTTTCCATGTGTCTTGTTCAATCTCTATTCAGGGTGAAGACAATGGCAGACAGCTTCTCAGAGAAAGCCACAGCTTGCAATATTGCAAAGCAGAGAAAATGAAGTTAGAGCTTAATGTGTCTAGACAGCATATTTAAACAACCAGAAAAGAAGCACAGATACCTCTGGCTCCCAAATCAGTGCTACGTGGTTCTGTGCTCTCTGCTCTGATTTCCTTTTTGATTTTCCCTAAAGAGAGCCATGATGCCGAGCGTGCAGATATGAAGGCTCCTGTTTTCTCTTCTTATTAGTGCTGTCTCTCATCAATTCACTGACACATAATAATCAGCACCTCACCTATGATTAAAAGGCTGCCAACCAGATTGTACCAAAAATGTGTAAAAAACTCTCTTCCTTGTAAAACTTCCTTATGAAAGGACTTCTTTCACTTACGTTGTGACAGCTCATCCCTAAAGTGCTGCAAAAGGGAAGGAGACCTACAAAAGGCACACATGCTACAGAATGAGAAAATGTTTGCTAGTACATGATGCAAAGGGCAGGAAAATAACCATTTATGCAAAATAGCAGGACACGAGGGTTGAGGATGGAGAGATGTGGTGGACTGGGAGCCTCAGAGCTGGCTGAATCGTTGTCCCTGGAAGGGCATCAAGGGAGGGATGTTAATGGGCCAGCAATAGGTGAAATCAGGACCTATGCAGAGAGGGTCATGTTGACCTCTCTATTTTTATTTTTATTCACATAGAAAAAGGTTTTCCTAACTAAAACTCTGAGGACGAGACTCCAAACCTACACATGGATACACCAACATGTGGTCTCCAGTCTGACAACAATTATTCATCCTCTCTGTCCCTTTGCTGCCTGTTACCCCACTGTCCTAACAGAGAAACATCTTTAGAAATGACAGCACTCAAGCAAAACCCCGGATTCTTAACTCTGAGAAGCAACCTATTTAATTCAGCTGAAGATTTTCAGTAGCTGAGAACAGAGAACAATACAGGAAATAGAAGCCTGGAGAAATTTGGGGGAATAACAAAAGAGAGTAATTCAGATGGTAAGATAGTTTCCAATCTTGTGATCAATTCTTAATAAACCTTTACATTCCCACAAACCAAACTGAGTCAAGTTGTTTTCCTTCACAGAACAGAGACAGGAGTTCAAAGGAAAAGAGTTGATTACTCTTTGCTCATAGGACAAACAGAACTAAACAAACATCAATAAAACTAGTTCCAACTCTCGGACTGAATTCCAAAATTTCATTTCAAGACATGTATGAAGAATTTTGACCATCTTTTCAATAAAACCTCTATATATCATAGCTGAGTGGGGTGAAAAATGGTCGGCTTCACGTTCTGTCACAGTGTTTAAAATGCTGTGTGTTCCAGCCCAGGAACTTACTCTTCATTCTCACAGTGTTTTATGGAGAAACCCATAAGTTTCAGTTCGAATGGGGAGGAATTCATTTGCAGTTGGAGAATAAGCATCTCAGAGTGGTGCTGGGGATAAAATAGCATGCTACCCCTCCCCATTGGTACAATTGTCCTCTGTAAGGTTTTCTGAATTAGGTTGTTGGGAAGGGTCGGGGGTGGGGTTAGACTGGGTTTTCCTGATGAAGATATATTGGTCTTTCATTGAATTAACTGCTGGTTAAGGCAAGGGCTACCTGCAGGGAAGAGTGTGGTAGTAGGTAGTGTGAGACAGTCTTCACTTCTGCGTAGACTTTTCTCTCTTAACAATCACATGTGAAACCATAGGCTGTTCCGTCCACCTGCTCGTTGCTTATGAGGTTTTGCATCCCCATAGAGGCTTAGGTTTGCAATTTCAGCACACACGTATATCTCCCTTTCTCCTTCTTGTACATGGCAATTCACGTACCTTGAAAAGAGAGCACAAGGTGGAGGCATGTCTAGTGTCTCATGGCACAAAAAAATGAGGTTATTGCTGAAAGAGTCACTAAAACTAGAGAAAAGAACACCTGTTTCCAAAACAAATGATAAAAGCAGGGAGTTTAGAATCAGACAGTCTGGGATTTGAATGCTTGATCAGCTCTGAAGCTCTGAGACTACCCATATTTTAGTTTCCTTATTTGCCAGATGGAGGTAATAATACTTCCCTGTCAGGGCTACTGTAGAAATTGGACATTATAAGACAATATTTATACATATTAATGAATGTAAAGTGAAACTTTTACTTTAAAAAGTTGATTATTTAAACTGCAGTTGAAAGAGTACTTATTATATTAAAGTTAAATTGAAGGGGACATGTATTTCCAACAACCTGATCTCCTAAGTAACCTGAACATCTAAGGATTATAACCATAGTTGTCCCATTGCCTAAAAGTGGCTCAGAGTGATTTGCATGTGTTAATTCACTAATTTGTTACACACCTCTGAGAAAGGAAATGCTCTCAACCCCCAGTATGTCACTGAAGCACAGAGAAGCTGCAAAACTTTCAAAACTTCAGACAGGTAAGTGGTGGGATTTGAACCAAGACAATATGGTTTCAAAGTTTGTGCTGTTAGCAGCTGTGCTATAGTGATAAGCTGTTTCTTATCAAGTAAGAAACAGGTAGAAATGCTGAATGTCTTTGAAATAGATAGAGAAGATGTGAGGAAAACAAGAGAAAATTCTAGCAATGGCAAAATTTGAGAGGGCCCTAAAAAGAAAGGTGCAAGGAATGGCTGCCATTGCAGCTTCCTTGCAGGGAGATGAAGACCAGGTTGCAGGTGAGAGAGGAACATCCATGGAATGAAGGCCATGGCCTACACTAGGTCTATGCCACGACATTATGATCCTTGTAGAAGTAGGTGTTCAGTGAAAAGATCAGGGAGTGCAAGTCTGCCGATTCGTTCAGAAAACAAACAAGTGAGCTAGCTTGCCTTCACCTGGGTCTTGACAGGAGTAAAAGTTCTCCCAAAGAACATGTAATGTGGGCCTGGCTACTGGTTAAAATTTATATTACCTACATTGGAAAGGATATTAATTGGCATAAAGATGGCACACAGCCAGAATACTACTGTGGCAACCAAAAAGAAAACACAAAAATCACATTTTAGGGACTCACTTCCCTCTTAGTCTGCCAAGAATGATCAGATATGGCACCCACTTAAGTTTAAGTCATAGTCCAACACACTAAGAAGATAACCTACTGTGACATGAGTCAGACGACAGGACCAAGTCAGGGGAGATGTCCCAGAACTTCAGGTAGTAGAACTGCTGAGGGGAACCTAGGAGACAAAAACATTGACAACATTCAAAGGCATGAAGAGAAGGCAAAAAAGGTCCAAGATATGGCCAGCTACCAGGCAGACATGACAATTGCTAAATAAACACATGAAAAATTCATTGAATTTTGGAGGTTATAGAAAATAAAAGAGAAAGCTAATGACCTGTAAGATTGCCTAGGAATTTCCTCAGTATTATCTCAGAATACTCTATCCTGCTAAAGTAATATTCAAGTACCAAATTATAATAAATACTTCTGAGTGTAAAGCAAACCTACAGAACCATTACAAACCATCCGCCCTCCGTGGAAGCATTACTCTGAATTTACTGTTGCAAAATACAAAATGAACACAATGAAAGAGAATATGGCAGACACAAAAAGCAATGTGCAAAACAATACTACCCAGTAAAATCTGCGACTAATTCTGAGTAATGCCTGGAAATAAATTCACAGAGGATTGCAACAGGAGAGATAATGGGAAGCAGAGAGGAGACTGGAAAATGGGGAAGGACTTACGCTGTCAGAGGGAGAAGGAGGTGAAATCTAGAGAGAGATCGAATGCTTTTATAGAATTAACATTCAGGGTACTAAAATGGAACTCACAATAAGAACAAAATAACTGCACAAGAGTCAATGCTCCGTGAGACAGAAAAGGCAGATAAATTGTAGAGCACAATTAAGCCCCCAAGAACATAATACTCAGAAACAGATTATAAAATTTTAAAATTATTGATGAGATTCTTAAAAAGTATAAAGTTCATGGTGTAAAGGCAGGCCACTATGGAAAAAGAACTAAAGAACACTTCTAGAAATAAAAAGTATGATCACCCAAAAAGGAAAGGACATATAAACAGCATGTTTAATACATTTGAAGAGACAGGAATTAACTGGAAGGCAGATAAATGGAATAATCCAGAATTAGACAATCACAGAGGGAGAGATGGACATTTATGAGAACAACTCAAATAAGCGTAATAGGAGAAGAAGGTTTAAAACATTTCTAATTAAATTTTGGGTCAGGCTCAATTTTCCAAGAAGTTCAGGCTAAGAATTTTTCAGGCTGACACGAGATTAGGTAGAGGAGTCCAACCAAGTCCCAAACAGAATAAATTAAACACTCACAAACATATTACTTTGCTATCTCTTAACATCAAATATGAGGAGAAAAAGAGAAATTACTCATAGAGGGATAACAATTTAACTGACATCAAGGTCTTTATCAGTATCAATGCAGAATTCTTCAAAGTGCCAAAGGCATAGAACTAACAAATTGGAGCCAGAAAAGTCAAGACACAGAGAAATGATCATTAACAGACTCTCACTGAGCTGTTTTAATGATTGAAATCAGTGATGAGAAAATTTAGTTCAGAATGAGAGAATTGGTTGCTAGAAGCAACAGTGAACAATGATACTGAGTAAAGATGTTGGTACATCTAAACAAGTATTGACTGAATAAAATACAAGTGCAATTAAATGCAGTAAGGTTTCCAGGTGTGAAGATAATCACATGGAATACAATCCAGACTCCTGTACAAACCCAGAAGCCTCTGCAGGGGGGTGGTCCATGGCCACCTCTTGGACAACATCTCCCACCAGCTCTTGTCACCTAATTTGCTCCAGCCACACAGGGATATTCCATTAATTAGTTGTGACACTTTATGCATGTTGCTTAAATTTTCTAAGTTTAATTCACCTTAGCTATAAAATGGGTATAGTAACAGCTGTTCAAAGATTGTCAAAAGCATTAAACAAAACTTTGGGGAGCTTTTTAAACTCACTACATGGAACCATGTCAATGGTAATCCACATCTGACACTTTGAATCCCTAAGTGCCCCAAATATTGAGTCCACAGGAGATGTACAGGGCACTATGACCACGTGGAAGTTGCCTGACAGAGACCAGGGATTGTGCAGCATGCCAGGTAGGTATGTCTTGTGCAAGAATGTGGAAATTTACAGAGGACCTATTAAAGAACACAAATGTCACAATCTTGCTCAAAGAAAATCCTTTGTCTGACCATCTAAATCATTAAGCACATTACTCTCCTTAGATTATTCTCAGTATTAAAAAATTACCGGTGAGGTTGCATTCAATACCAAGCCCTCCTTATGCATTGTATCAAATTCACATGCCCAAGTGCTTTCACATAAAATTTCAGGGGCGTATCTATTCAGTCAAATCAGACAAACCTCCCAACTCAAGTTTCTGCAGGCTGATGACCAGCGTTTCATGCACCACAGACAAGAGTAGCCTGAATGAAATGGAGGACTCAAGGAGGCAAAACCACCACCTGTCTCCTTTCTCACCAGGTCTCATCCTCCACAGCTCTTTCCAACACTCATGATAACAGAGATGTTAATTTCCAGCACACAGGTTATCCTCTGACACTTATGCTATACTCCTGTCATGACATGGTAATTGGTAGTTTTTGGAAACACAAATACCTTCATAAAACAATGCCATGTTAACTTTGCTTTTTGTGGCTTGGATGAAAAATTGTGTTCAGCACAACTCTCTGAGTTTCAAAAGATTACAAAACACTTTTATTTCAACAAGTAATGATTGCAGATGTTGATTAACATTTATTAAAAAGGAAAATTTTGACATGAACTGGAAAGTTAAAAAATTATATACGGTAGGAGGGAGATTATGAATACAGGAGTTGGCAGAGAAAGTGTGTGGGTAGCTGTTGCTTTCTCTCCATCTTCTTTTGTATTTATATTGAGTTTCTGTGTTGCCACAGAGAGGTTTAGGCTCTGACATAACTGTGCATGTGTGTGGGCACACACAACTTTAGTTATATTGAGAAAAAGAAAATGCATCCATATGATGATAGTTTAACTTCCTCACAAATGCAATACCATCTTGACCATTGTACGCTAATTTATAATTTGTGCTTATTCAACAGGATAAATCTAGGCACTTCCAGGAAGAAATGACATTGGTAGCAAAATAACTATGCATATAAATTGGCAAGCCTATAAAAACATTTTTTTTAGATTGCCTCCAAGCATATTCAAATTACCCAACTGCTTGTCAACAATTGATATATGCTAGTTAAAAGAATAAATTAAAGGTCTTTATTCAAGTATCAACCAATGTAATTTACATTTCTTTAAAGATGTTCAATAGTTCAAACTTTGCATTAATTTCTCTAATGAGATCTCTCTGACTACAGTTGACTTATGCACATGTAAGTACACATACACCTACACACAGGTATATACCCTACCTAAAGGATGACTTCTCAAACCTCTAACTTGTGGTACTTATGGGTGTCAACTTGAACCATAAGTTTATCACTATTTATATATATATATAAATATATCTATATATATTTCACTGTTATTCTAAAATTTTTCTGCCTTCTTGCTTTAGGCTTAATATTGTGTTTCTATTGGTTGGTTATAGGATACAAGTGCTCTAGTTTTTATTTTTTTGACATACGTAAGAGACAAATCTCTGTTTTAAAACTGTATACCTCAATGTACTTGGAGATTTAGACTCAATATAGTGATAGATTTTGGGAATACGATTTGGGAAAAAAGCAATAAAAGCAGACTCACAGGAGCAGGTGTATCATTGGGAAGTTCATATGTGGTTTCCAAGTGATGTAGGTGAATTCTTCCTGTAACAGGTGTGTCACTTAAGACATAATCAGAAGGCAAGCACACAGCTCTATAATACTAGTTTACCTCCTACTTAATTCTGATTCTCAATTTCATGGGGAAACAGTTTGTTGACATTCAGATGGATTCCTAAAGAATCTTTCTATTGCTGAAATTATCATCCTGCTTTTTCCAATTTAAGGTAGCTAAATGGTTTTGGGAGATTTCCAAGGTGAAGGCAGCCCACCGAGTCATGACTTCTCACAGAAAGGAACCAGCCAGGAGCATTCTGTGAGATAAAGAAAGAACTGAGTATCAGCAGACGCTCACTTAGGATTTGAAGACTAACTAGCTGTGACTCAGATGCTTAAGGTTAAAATCCAAGAAAAGTTTAAAAGCTAAGGGTGTGCACAATAGACATGAAAATACGAAGACAACTGTCAATGGGACCATGGAGAAGCAAATGCTACAAAAAAGAGAAAATTTCCACAGCTAAATAGTGTCTTTCTTGGCTACTTAAAAAAAAGGGGGAAGATTTCTGTGAGCTCAAGTAGGAATCAGAGGAAAGAATCTTTGGAAACACGTGAGCTCAGTAAAGCTCTCTTTTAGCATTTCTCGATAAATAGTATGTCACAAAATGTCCCTGAGATTCTCTGTAAGAGCCTGTCATGTTTTTGTTTGTGAAGTATCTTACACATCCATTTGTCTCCAACTTGGAGGTCAAGAACATAACTGAGATTGGTTTCATGCATTATTCTGAAATCAGAGGAGGAATGAAGACAGGAGTAAAGGAAGGATGATTACATGGAGTGATGAACAAGGGTTTAATTTTGAATTAGAAGGTCAAGTTTTATCTGCCTATCTTGCCATTTACTAACTGAATGGCTAAATTACCAACTCATTTCCATAGGTATTTATTGAGCATATAAAGTGTCATATCAATGGTTTGAAATGCTCAGGAGGGTTACCGGTTAGCTGGAAGTTTGGGAAAATCACATAGCCTTTCAGAATCTTAGTTTCCCCATCTGTAAAATGGAAATTAAGTTACTGAATTCTCTGGGTAGCTAGAATTGGGATACACACTGTATATATGTGAAAATAATAATTGTGGCAGATAATGAAAAAGAATTATATTCCAGGCATGTGCTATATGTTTTATTAATTCTATCTTGTTTAATTCTAAAACCACCATATGGAAACAAGAATGACCTGGGAAGCTTTCTCTGAAAGTTTCTCTCCTATGCCCCTCCCGAAACAAGAGGTGCTGTGCCCACATTGAACTTCCTATAGGCCTGGCACCGTTGTTCCCTAAGACTGAGAGCACTAAGTTCCCACCTGCTCTCTGCACAGCAGGTGCACTGTTCCCTCATGCCTCCAGATATCTTCTGGCCCAAGCATGACTCTGTGGGACGCAGTGGTAATGGAGGAGCCATGCACCCACAGTCCTTCTGGGCCGCTCTAAGAGATGCAGCAGCTTTCCCTAAGCCTTTTCATGACAGAACACACAGGTAGATCCTATCATGATAAGCATTCCCAGATTAGGACACTGAGGCACAGAAAACTAGTGACAGAAAGGAGTCACCTCCTATCTCTTTCCTTTCTTCGATCTTGTCCTTTAATGCATTGGCTGCTTCCTTTCTTCTCATCAAATGTTCACATGTGCCTGTGGTAATAAATTCGCACACCTAAATGTCATATGACCTCAGTCCTGATACATCATGTCTACTGGACCATTTTTACAGGCCAGGAACCAAGAGTTCTTCCTTAGCCACAATCTTTCTTACCATCTATATTCACTGATGAACTGAGATGGCAGATCCTACCCCTGAAGGTACATCATTATTCTCTTCCTCTTCATGTTGGTTCAGGTTGACAGAATCTCTTATCCTGATTGTTGCAAAGCCTCCTAAGTGGGTGCTTTGTCTCCACTTGGCCATCCTCCACCCTTTGTAACATCAGAAACATCGTGAGATGTGCCTCCAATGAGCTTACCAGCCCAGGGGAATGAATAGCCCTCTAGCAGCATCCATAACAATAGAGGAGTCACTGTTCATTTGTATCCATGCAGGAGTCCGTCTTCCTCATGGGAGTCTACTGACATTAATATAGTTTGCAAATTCTTATGTCATTTCAGCACCTAAGTGAAATTCTACCACATTGATGTGTTATGGTTGATCAAGTTATTTTAAAGTTATAGCAAGGTAGAAATTTAATAATTATGGCAGAAAAATTTAAGGTAGATATGTATGATTTGAAATTTTGTGTTCCATTTCATGTCATTCTGAAATATTTGTATATTAGTTGTAGACTTTCCTATTATATTTGCTGAATATTTTAGTTATATGGTTAGTTTCTTAATAACTATGTAAGAAAACAGAAGAAAAACATAGCTGTCAAAAGTTATTGAGCCTGTTATTTTGAAAAAAAAAAAGGTCAAACTTCCAACGCCATTTAAGTTTGTATGAATGGAGGCTGAGTGTCTATTCATGGGAATTATTTTATAATATTTGGGGCTGATAAGAGCCCATCATTAATATTAGGTGCTTTCAAGAAGGTTCTATTCTCAGATAGGTGTCATAAAACAGAGACATATAAGAGGTATCTCAGGGAGAGCTTTGTGTTCTTTCTTCACTTCTGGTTTAGAAGACTTTGTCAAGAAAGCCACAGAAGGGATTTCTGGGTCAGGTTGTGTAGTCTGTCTCTAAATTTGCTTCTGACTTGAAGATTCTGGAATATTTCATATATAACACTTACAGCATACCCCTTTAGGTGATGTGAGAGATAGAGCTTGTGCACCTATGAATATTAGACACCTGTATGTACCACACTAGACCATCTATGGATCTCTGCTCAGGGGCTTCTGGACAATTGTTTCAGATCCAGCCCTTACCACTATGCTGCTTCATCTTGTGTAGTCTTCAGCAAACTTCTTTGGAACACAATCCAACAGCTCCATGCTTTGTGTGAGCATCTCACACCTTGTCCGCCTCCTGCCTCAGCATTTTCCAAGATGTAATGAGGGCCCCAAGTGTCCACTCCCGAAGCACAAGCCAAATAATGCCCTATGGAGATAAATATTCACCAATGAAAGAAGGAGCTGAATGATGCATTCTTCCTCTTTTCTTCTCTAGGAATATTATGCTGAGAAGCAGCGATGGATATAGTCACTAGAAAGATGGACCCACAATTTTCAGTAAATGGGCATACTTAGTAAAAATGGAGATTGATTTGAAATCATACCTTCCTATAGCCTTACTACTGCTCCCTAACATTTTTTAAAATTAAGTAGTAACACACAGCTCCTTTGTCTCAGACTCTGTTGTCTGATTCCCAAACTCTGTGCATCAGCATAAAAAGATAATGTTAGACTGAGGTGCAAAAACTAAACAAGAAAGAGTCCTGGCAACAGCAAGGAGGTGGTGATTAAGTCCTACTGGGATGATTAGAAAGACTAAACAGAGAAGAATTAGAAACTGAGTATGGAATTGCAAGTGAAAGTCAGCATTCAAGAAGTAAAGTCAAGCAACATGGAAGACTTAGACTGGGGGTCCTATATGTTCGAGTTAGGCTCCAATTAACAAAGAGACAGTACCTGTGCCCTCCTTTTTGTGCCCCATGAAATGATGGGGTGCAGGTTGGCTACTGAGAAACACAGCTGACTGTGCAGCTTCCATGAGACTGGAGTGTCTCCTGGTGCACACACCATGTGTGGCCTTGTTCACAGAACCAGCCTGTGGAGGTTAACAAGGGCACTACTACACATCCATGTGGATTTATGGTCCTCATGATCATTAGACTGCCAGATTGGTTTTAGCACTTTTTAAATATTTTTGCATTCTTGAGCTTGCATCTGAGCAATAGCTTGGGTGTAACAAGCAAGGGAGAGGAGCATGGCCATGGGAGACGCATGTTTTTCTGTTCTTGCACATTTCCTTCCTAGAGGAAGGTAGGTTGGAAGTGATGTTTCAAGGATGGGCTGTTGTGTCCTAAAACCCAACTAAGTGCTCCTTTTAAGACTTTGCAGGAAGAGTGAAGGATGCCAAGAACCTATCAAGTGATAAAAGATTTTCTGCCTTGAATTGTGCCCAAGAGGCCATGCTCCTCAGAACAGGGATGAGACTGGTGACCTTGGTGACCACAGTAATGAAGAGGCAGGGTGGGCATCTCTAGATGGTGGCATGACTTCCTGCAACTGGGCTCCAGGTTACAGTGATTTCTGCATAAAAGAGACCACCAAGAGTCCTTCTTTTTTAAAGAAATATTGAATTTATTGTGGCGACATTGGTTAATAAAATTGTATAGGTTTCAGGTGTGCAGTTCTATGATGCATCATCTGTGTATTGTATTGTGTGTGCACCACTCCCAGTCAAGTCTCCTTCCATCAACGTTTATTCCTCTTCTACCCTCACCTACCTCCTCCCACACCTCTTTCTCTCTGGTAGTCATTGTACTGCTGTCTGTGTGTATAATTTATTTCTTTGTTTAATCCCTTCACCTTTTTCACACCAGGAGGTTCTTAAAACTGCTGCTCAGTACTTTCATTTACTGAAACTGGCTGTAGGTAGGGATGTTACAGCTGCAGACCAAGCGGAAACAACAGAAATCAAAGGCAAGGCCTTTGGCCTTGGGGAGTTTCTAGGTGAATGTGGCAGCTATTCTTTTTGTTTCAAAGATGAAGGTGACTTTCCACTCTAGTCTCTGCTATTGAATTATAAATAATGAGCATTTCTAGTGCACAATGAGTTTCAGAACTGGAGCAGGGATTTCTTCCTGAGGGGCCATATGTCACTGGAAATTGTATGGAAATATTTTATGTTCACCACCCTACCTCCGTCCCTGAGAGAATTTGCAAAACTTTCTCAGATTCTCAGAGGGGTCTGTGAGCTCAGAAGGATAAAGAATGATTGATTTAGAAAGTACAGCCATTACTTAATCTAACCGTGTCTTCAACGTTCCTCTAAACTGGATTCAAAAGGAATTCTCATGGCCCTTACCTACTGTCAATCTGCCTTTGGTTGTGTATGTACGTGTACGTACAGGGCTCCCCCAGGCTTGTGTCTGCCAAGACAGTGACATCAAAAGAAAATTATTTTTCTTGTCTAAATATAAAAACAAAGATTTAAACTTATCTCCGCAATTAGATAACTTACTGAGAAATCAAAATTGGCAAACCCAGGAATAAAAAAATAGTTCTTGATATAAGTGTATTTTGCCCTTTATCGGTAGAAAACATATGAGTAGGTAATAGGATCCTTTGCAGTCCTGTGTGTAGCCAAGCCCATGCCTAGGCACTTTCCTCTTTCATCTGTCCTCTCTCTCTTGTGATTCCATGCTGCATTGTGTAGGCACTGCAGCAGGCTGTAAATGTATGAAATAAAAAAAAAGCCATGCCAGGACGCTCAGCCAGAAGCTGTGTTCATGGCTATTTTTGCTACTCAGGCGCAGCGGTGACTGGGAAAGCAGAGCTTACAGAGAGAGATATAACCACCAGGGACACTAAATGATGCTTTTAAAAAATCAATGTTGCTCTTCCTTTTTCCTCTTCCTTTCCCATCTTGTAGGAAGAATGTCAAACAAAATATTTTGACAGAAACAAACATGTTAAATAAATCAGCTCAGTCATCTTTTTTAAAAGATTTTATTTATTTATCTTTAGAGGAGAAGGGAAGGAGAGAAATATCAATGTATGGTTGCCTCTCATGGGTCCCCTGCTGGGAACTGGCCTGCAACCCAGGCATGTGCCCTGACTGGGAATCGAACCACGATCCTTTGGTTTACAGGCCCATGCTCAATCCACTGAGCTACACCAGCCAGGGCAGCTCCATCATCTTTTAAGACAGGTTCTGAACCATCATTTGAGGAAGATAATTTTCACCTTCATAAAATGGAAGGGTGACCCATCACACACTCCCCTGGTCCTACACTTGGATTTGACCTAGACCAATGGGATTTTGATTGAGATTGCTTTGATTCAGTATCATGTAAATTAACATCTTAACAATATTGAATTTTCTGACACTCGTATATGATGTAGCTCTTCATTTATTAATTTTCTTTTAAATTTCCCTCAGCAATGTATTGTCATTTTCAGTGTAGCATTCATTTATATTTTTGAACAGATTTATCCTTTATTATTTAATTTTTTGATGTTAGCATCAATGGTATTATTGTCTTAATTTCAATTTCCAGTTATTTATTGCAAACACATAGAAACACATGATTTTAGTACATTTTTGTACTTTGCAAACTTGTTAAACTATTTATTGTTTCCTGTGAGATTTTAAAATAGATACTTTTAAATATTCTACATAGATGATTGTGTCATCTGTGAATGAAGACAGTTTTACCTCCTTGTTTCTTAATATGGATGTCTTTTTTCCCCCTTGCTTAATCGTGCTGGCTAGAACCTCCAGTATAAAGCTGAACAGTTGTGTTGAGCGCAAATATTTTTATCTTGTTCTTGATCTTTGTGGGGAAGCAGTCAGTCTTTTACCTTGAAGTATGATGGTAGCTCTTGTTTTTTCAGAGGTTTCCTTTATGAGTTTGAGAAAGTTTCCTTTTATTCCTTCTGTATTGAGAGAGTTTTTATCAGGAATGTTGCTGGATTTTGACAAATGTTTTTCTGTCTATTTAGAAGATAATCACACAACTCTTTTTTTAAAAGTTTGTTAATAGGGTAATTCCTTTGACTGATATTTCACCTTGCATTCTTTAGATGAACTTAACTTACTCATGAGGCATTTTTAATACATTTAGATTCTATTTGCTAAATTCTGTTTATAATTTTTCTATCTTCATGAAGGATATTGGTCTGTAGTTTTCTTGTAATATATTTGTCTGGTTTTGGTGCAAGGGTAATGTCGACTTTACAAAGTGAGTTGGGAACTATCCTCTTATTTTCAATTTCTGGAAGCCTTTTTTGTGGAACCAATACTATTCATTACATTTTTGGTGGAATTTTCCTGTGAAGTCATCCAAGCTTAAAATTTCTTTGTGGAAAAGCTTATCACTGAAATTAAAAGATTTAATGAATATAGAACTACATGAATTATCTATTTTTCTATGAATGAGATTTGAGTGTTTTTAAAGAAATTCATCTGTTTCATGAAACTTTTTAAAGCTTATTGGCATAAGGTCAATCTTTGTATTCTCCTGTTATCCTTTTAATATCCATAGAAATAATAGTGAATGCTGCCTTTTTCATTCACGATATTGATAAAACGTACTTTTGTCATTCTTTGGTCAGTCTGGCTACAGGTTTATCAGCTTTACTAATATTCTTAAAGAACTAGACATTGATTTTATTGATATTCTCATTTTTTAAGTTTCTATTTTCTCAATTTTTTCTCTGGTCTTTATTATTTAATTTTCTACTTAATTTGAATATTTTTACTCTTTTTTTCTAGCTTCTCCAGTCATTTGTTTGAAGTCATTTGTTTGAAAATGTTCTTTTTTCCCCTATATTGACATATATAGGTTAATATGTGCTCCTCCAAGCATTGCTTTATTAACATTCTACCAATTTTATTATATAATATTTTCAGCTTAATCCAGTTCAAAATGCTCTTTAATTTTCCTTTTAGTTTTTTCTTCGATGCTTGGGTATTATTCACTTTCCAAATATTGAGGCATTTTCCACAGATCTGTTTTTTGATTTCTAATACAGTTCATTGTGGTCAGAGAACATACTTTGTAGGAATTCAATTCTTCTAAATTTGTTGACTTATTATATGCATTGAATAACATCCATCTTGGTAAACATTTTGTAGGCATTTGAAGAAACCATGTATTTTGCTGTTTATTGAGTTGGTTTTTCTATGTCAGTGAGGTCAAGTTGGTTGATACTGTTGTTTATATATTGTACATTTTTACTGATTTTCTGTCAAATTCATAAATTATTAAGAGAGATATTATAATATTTTAGTATAATAATGAATTTATCTTTCCTCCTGCCATTTGAATAGGTGATATTTTTCCTATTCATTTAATGCCTGGTAAACTTTTACTGAATGATAGTCATTTTGAATTCTACCTTCTTGCTTCCTGGATATTTGTGCATTCCTATAGATGTTTTTGAGCTTCACTCCCAGGCACAGTTAAGCCACTTGCTTTTCAGATTTGATAGGACTGTAGCTGTGCTCATTTCAGGGATAACCATGTCCCTCTGTGGAGGCAAGACCCTACTGAATGCCCTGCCCAGTATACTGTGGATCCTGAGGTTTTTCACTCTGGTTGATGGGAACAGGTAGTTCCATGGCCTGTATGAGCACAGGGCACTGTTCTCTAACCCTAATGGGTGGTTCTTTCCTGGTCTTGGTTATATCCTTGGACTTACAGGTTGATCAGTACAGAGCCAAATATTTGCACAAGGCCTCTTGTAGATTTCTGGGGCTGTGGCAGTTATAGAGCTCACTTCACTTATTTCCTGTCTACCAAGAATCACTGTCCTTTGTCACTTGACTTATGTAGTATCTCCAGAAACATAATTTTCTTAACTGTGTCAATTTTTCCCCAAGAGAAAAGGTATATTCAGTCCCCGTGGTTGATTCTAGATTGATCAGAAGTGGAAGTTGAGAATATGAGTCCTTATGGAGTTGTGGGTGTCAGGAGTCCTTGCGTCCTTCTAGGGTACCTGCCTGCCCATTGACCTCTGCTAAGGAGACTGGGCTAACTGCTTTTGCTCTCTGGTATAGTGACTACTGAGATACAAATGGTATCTCTTTGTATGTATTTTTGAAGGCAGTTTTCTATTTTGTAAAAGATAGCTAAGTAAAATTAGGTAATGCAATTTTCAAATCTAGTCATTTTGGTTCACTTAAGCTGCAAAGCATGGCAATAAAGCAAATAACGGAGTGAGTTGGCACTGCCAATGACATTTGGCTGTGCCTCCTCTCAGGATACCTATCCATCCTCAGTGACGTGCAGACAGATCAGGGCCTCAATTAGAGATCTGCTATTAGACATTAGGGATGGCTACTTCCATTATAATTATAATTTAATACAATGAGAAGCTCCTAAATTTCCTTCTCAGGCCCACAGCTCATCTTGTTCACCCCCTACAAAGCATCCACATCTGAGTTGGAAAGTCTGTGAATAAATTCAGAGTGAGGACTCTTTATATTATTGGTGACCCAAATTCCCTGAATGAAATAAAATAATTTCAGAAATGAAATAAGAGGATTCACAGGAAACACTAGTTCCCCTTCAACATTCCGATCTGTATTAGGTGCACATTCATCCTCTGAGAGAGAAAGTTTTGTGTTCTGTTTCTAAATCTGATTGGACATAAGGGAAATGGAGATGGTATTTGTTCAGCTTCTCCTCGGAATAGGTCACAAAATCATTCCCCAATTTACTAAACAAAGAGATGACTTGCCTCTATATAAGATATTTTGTTTACCTGGCTGGTGTAGCTCAGTGGATTGAGTGCGGGCCTGTGAACCAAAGGATCGCGGTTCAATTCCCAGTCAGGGCACATGCCTGAGTTGTAGGCCAGTTCCCAGCAGGGGACCCATGAGAGGCAACCATACATTGATATTTCTCTCCCTCTCTCCTTCCCTTACTCTCTAAAGATAAATAAATAAAAAAAATCTTTAAATAAAATAAAAGATATTTTGTTTATTACTCCTAATTTTCAAAGATTGAAACAATTGACTACTGGGTTAATTTTCATTCATGATTCTCCCTTTGACTAAAGATTGGATATACACTCTTCACAAAAGTACCACCACACAATTAAGATAATATTTTTTCTCTTAGAAATAGAACTGTATTTCAAGGCCTTGAATGCAAATATTGGTTCTAATAATATAACCCGCTACCACAGTTATTTCCTACAACTTGTCAAAAGCAGCATTGGCTGGATTATAAGTCCAATGCCTTTGCTAATTTTCTTCTAATAAATTCATGCAGGAACATTAGTAACAGAAGTGCCCAATTTCATCTTTGTCTCCTAGAATTTGTAATGCTTGAGTTTCAATCTTCAGATCCCATTTTTCACCAAATAGTTAGCTTTACTGGTTGGCATTTTCTACCCCTGAGCTGAATTAATGAAATCTCTGTCATGGAAAATGACCTTCAATAAATATGGTTTTTCATTTTCAGTCCTCTTAGAGTTTAATAGAAAGAATCCCTCCATGATACTATTAAATGTGTGTAGTTGAACTGGGAAGCAAAAGTATTTTGGAAGATGGGTTCAGTTACACAGATGTTGTTCTGAAAAAGTTAGGTAATAATTAGAAACCAATAAAATACACAGATTTTAAGTGTTCAGTTTGATGACTTTTGGTGATTGTATATACTTGTGTAACCACACTCAAAATAAGATCCATGATATTTCCATACTTCCAGAAAATTCTAGTGTACTCTTTCCCAGCCAATCTCTCCACCCGTCTGATCTGATAATCACAATCTTATTTTAGTTTTAATTCTATTTGCATTTCATAGATGTGAAATGCAGCATGCACTCTTTTGTGAGAATTATCAACATTGTTGCATATATTGCATAAACACATCACTTCTTTTTATTGCTGCTTTTCCATTTTATGGGTATAGTACGATTGTGTGTCTGTTTTCATGTCAATGGAAATAAGAATTTTTCCAGTGTCTTTGTTATATAAACCATTGGTTGACATGGATTTCCTTTTTTAAAAAAATAAATACACTGGATGGATTGAATGGATTGAGCACCGGCTGTGAACCAAAGTGTCCCTGGTTCGATTTCCAGTCAGGGCACATGCCTGGGTTGCAGGCCAAGTCCCCACTTGGGGGCACATAAGAGGCAACCACACATTGATATTTCTCTCCTTCCCTTCACCTCTCTCTAAATATAAATAAAAATAAAATCTTAAAAAAAGCTTTAAAAATAAATAAATAAAAATAAATATACTGGAGTGGAATTACTTGTCATTTATTTTGCTCGTGTATCTCCAAGTTGGACCTGGTTCAGTGGGACAACTTATTGCTCCCTCATGCAATGCCAATTGCAACTTGCGTGTGGGATTGAAATTATCAGAAGTCTCATGCACTTCCTATCTGGTAGTTCATGTTGGCTGGTGGCCAGGACTTTAGCCGGGGCTGACATCCAGAAATCTACATGGGGTCTCTTCTTGACAGCACTTGGCTTCCTCAAAGCAGGGCAGATATTTCCAAAAGAAAGTATTTTGGGGGAAAATGTAGAAGTGCATGAGAGTTTATCACCTATTCAGACGTCACATAATGTCGTTTCAGCCGTGCTCTATTGGATGAGGCATGGGTAGGAGGTTAGGACTTTGAACTTACAACTGAAAGGGAATATTGTCAACACCACACTGTAAAAATAATATGCTGAGTGCAGTGTATTTTATTGGTCATTTTTTGAAAATACAATCTGCAATTGAGCCTCAAGAAGTATCCTCCTTCTGTAGGGCAATATGTAGCCTAAACCTCAAAAATATTTATATTCTTTCTCCCAACCATCCCACTTAGATATAGACTAAGAAAATATTACCAAAACACTCAGATTTATGTATAAAGATATTTATAACAACATTGCTAACATTAGAAACAACCAGAAATCAGTTAGAAAACCCATAAATGCAAATATAGAATTAGCATTATTTCATGTCATGGTTTGCAAGTATTTCTATAACCTCTTTGATGATCTTACTTACATGAGATGGAATCTAATTCTTCTCCCCTTGGAGAGCTAAGATTATTAGAGTTGGACGATTCTTGGTTCGGCTTTATCCCAGGTCCTTGATGTGCAAATGAGACACGTGGAACCCAGTCACTCAGCCTGAGAGCAGTGGTTGCCTCGGAAAGAAGTCAGGTAGTGCACAGCGCAGTCCTGTCTACATTCTCTGGATAAGAAGACCAATCAAGACTCAGCAGCTGTTCCTGGGAAGTGAAGACAGCACAGTCAGTGAAACCTTCTAACAGCAAATCTCCTAGGCTGGTGGGGCCATTTCCACATGAGTGAGACCATCCTCCGTAGACATTGCATCAGATCTTGTGCACTTTCTGTGAATATTCTTGGATCCTCAGCTCAGTCTTTATTCTCATGTTTTAAAAAATTCTTTAATGTGTAAGGACACACAGGGACATCAGTATTGTTATGTAAAAGAACAAATTAACCCCCCTCCTGTTTGTCTTTTAATCAGGACTAAGTGATCACGAACATGTAGATCACACTTACCTCCTAATTTTATAAATCCAAATTTTCATAATTATTTGAAAAATTAATATTGCAAAAGAGACATGCCTCATGTTATAGATATGGAGCTACTCTAGCTAGATTCCTGGAGAAATTCAATCTTAGAAATGCAATTTTAAAAATAGAAATAAATGAACAAAAATACGCACATTGTATATTGGTCATCATTTTTCTACATGAAAGCAGCTATAATGAAAACAAATTTCAAACATCTTCCTCTGTGTACTCTTGAGTCCACATGAGAACTTTGGGATAACACTTAATCCATTCTTTGGCAATAATGAGGATGGGACAGAATTGCTTCTTGCCTACTGGGGAGTAGCACAGAGTTCCAAATAGATCCTCCCACGGTGCCTACGGATTTAAATTTATTCCTGCTTCATTCTTTTCTTTTTAATTCACTGAGTTAAAAAATACCTTGCTGAAGTCAATATACTTTGTATCAATAACAGAAAATTCCATTCCAATAAACCTGTCAAAGAAACAAAAAGTGCAAATGAAAGTTTGCATGACTACCAGTTTTACTGTACAGTGTACTAGTGAATACTTTTCATTAAGATTTTTTCTTGTCTCCGCTTAATGATGGCTGTTCTAGGATTTTTTAGAGGATTGCTTACAATTCTCTAAAATCCACTCTGCTATAAATTTAACTCTTTGCATCAAATGTACTTATTCTTAGCAATATTTCCAAGATTACTTGTTGTGATTTGTATCATATTATAAATTTCTTCCCATCCATGGACCACATTGCAGCAATCTTGGCCATACATGTACATGCTAATTTATTTTCAATTGTCCCTCTAGAGATCTTCTGCTTTTCCCATTTGAAGGAAAATCTGTGAATGTGGATTTCACTAAGTGTGGTTTTCTTCTTTCAAGAGTCAAATTTCCCCTACTTACGCAACTTTTAGTCAGTTTCTAGTGCCTTCAAAATCTGCTTATTATATTTTATGAGGAATTTATAATTATTATTAGATGGAGAGTTTTTCCAATACAAGAAATTCCTCTAACAAGGAATTCCAAGAAGGAGTTAAGGGGCATATCTTCTTAATACATTTTCTATCACATAATATTTCTGCTTTAAAATCTAGCAATTATATTGATACAAGAAATGTAGATTCTTATCATTCAAAGTAGTTATGTCCTATAAAGTAGCCATAAATACTGAATTAGTGAATATTGAACTTTGCTCCTAGAGGAAATACAGAGTTAGGTTCTTGCAATCCTACATTTTCATCGATCAATGTATAATCCATTTGTGTTTTTGTTCAAGATGATTTATTTGATATATAATCTTGGTCCACTAACATTGAACTCATGGTCAATAATGTTATAACTAAGGCTGAAACAAAGGTTACCTAACATATTTTCTCCATAAGGCACACCATAACCTTTTTGTGCTGAGGAACACACACAGAATATCTACATTATGTTTGGGGTCATTTTGAACTGCAAAATTACTAAGAAAAACACAAAAATGCAGAAACATGATGCAAAATACATCACAAAAAGGACACTTGCTGACAGTAAGAAAGCTGAAACAAGAAGGCCAAATGCCATGATTTTCACCCCTGAAAGGGCTGCAAGTACAGATTTGGAGGTTATAAGCACATTTTCGAGAGTTCAATTTCTCCAGACTTAATTTTTCTTATACTTCATTTTGTATAATTGCTATTTGTTTGGCTTAAATTTATTTTTACAACATTTAATTCTTCGATAAGACTCTCCAGTGAGATTTTCTTAGCACTCAAAGTGGAGGATATTTTGAATACATGGAACTTTTCATAGATGTAACATGTTTTCATCTCTACAGATTACATGTAGGTCTTCTTTACATCTTGAATTTTTCTTCTCATTACATTGACTTTCTTGAGCATATTATAAATGCTGTTTTAAAGTGCTTGTATGCTCATTTATAATTTCTCTTTTTTATGGGTTTATTTGTATTTTTTTTTCCTGGTAATGGGTGGAACTCAATTTTCTTGCTTCTTCTCTTTTCTAGTAATTTTTGGTTTGAATGCAGACATTGTTTTTGATTCTGAGTTTCTAATGTTGTTTTTATTTGTTTTAATATATTTTTGTCTTCTTTATTTGCAGTTGGCATACAACATTGTATTAGTTTCAGGTGTACAATGTAGTGATTACATGTTTGTATAACTAACAAGGTATTCCCTCTGATAAGTGTAGTAACCATGTGTCACCATACATAGTACAATATTATTGACTGTATACCCCATAAGGTACTTTCCATTCTTGTGACTGCTTTAATTATTGGCAACTTGAACATCCTAATCCCTTCCTCTTTTTCATCTATTCCCATAAACCTTCTCCCATCTAGCAACCATTAAAATGTTCTCTACGTAAGTTTGTTTCTGTTTTGTCTGTTCATTTTCTTTTTAGATTTCACATATAAGTGAAGTCATATGGCATTTGTCTTTCTCTCTCTGATTCCTTTCACTTAGCATAATACCCTCTAGATCCATCCATGTTGCATCAAATGGCAAGATTTTTTTTTACGAGTGAGTAATGTTCCATTGTATATATGCACCACACCTTTATCCATTTGTCTCTCAATGGACATTTAGTTACTTCCATATCTTGGCTAGTGTAAATAATGCTGCAGTGAACATAGGGGTGCATATGTCTTTTGAAATTGTGTTTTGGGTTTTTTTAAAATAAACACCCAGAAGTGAAGTTGCTGGGTCCTTTCCTGTCTCTTGTTATAGCCTTTTTTTTTTTTAAAGTCCATTTTGTATGATATAAGTATTACAACTCCAGCTGTTTTTATTTCCATTTTCACAAAATATATTTTCCTTTCCTTTACCTTCAGTTGTGTTTCTTTTGATCTGAAATGGGTCTCTTGTAGACAGCATATGTGTAGTCTTGTTTTCTTACGCATTCAGCTCTCCTATGTATTTTGATTAGAGCATTTACTCTATTTATATTTAAAATAATTATTGATAGGTATGTAGTATTGCAAATTCATTATGTATACTTTTGATCTTTTTCTTCTCTTTTTAAGTTTCTTTAACATTTCTTGTAACACTGATTTGGTGCTGATGAACTCCTTTAGCTTTTACTGGTGATAGACTGAATATTGTTTTATTGCCTGAAAGTATTTTAAACTTGGACAGGACTATATACAGGCACTTAGGCAACTTGTAGGTCAGCTTGAATGCTTTACAGCCTAGGTTTATATATTTTTGGACATGTGTAATGTAGCCTTTACTCCAGGGACATTTTATCCCCACTTCTCTTTGGTTGACTTCTAGATCCTTACTGATTTTCTGGGATCTCTACAAAATGCCCTGTGTGGCATTGTCCACAGGATATATCCAATGCTAGATAATAAGATATATTATATATACCTTACTATATATATAAATCAATGAGATATATCCATGCTAGCTGGTAGGAACTCATATAATTCTCACTTCTTTGTGGGTTTTTTTCAGTTTATCTGGTAATTATTCTGAATATGAAGCTCTTTTACCAGCCTCAAGAAGTTTCGGCTTTTTTATGAGCAGATGAGAATTCAGTCAGTTTGTTTCCTTCTGTTAGGGATCAGAGATCTATGATGCCTAATGTCCACACACACACAATACATCATATTTTTTGTCTAGTTCTTATTTCTAGTTTATGATGGATGGGCATGTCCCACACCCATTACCTTTATATGGGCAGAAGCATAAATCCCTTAGTAAAATTTTAAAGTCTTGTTTCTCATTTTTACATTTTAATACTACATATCACTAGTTTTTGTATAAGTTATATGCAGTATTTAAATGTTTTATTTTTTTATTGGTTTTGGATAAGTAGTTTTTTAAAAAAAAAATAATCTTTATTGTATGTTTCCCCTTACCATTTAGTCCTTTTCCACCTCTCTCCTCCCAGAAATCACCACACTGCTGCTCATGTCCCTGAATCTTTTTTCCTTTTTGCTCAATCCCTCCACCCCTAAACCTACCTCCTCACTAGCTCTCATCTGCTCTCCAGCTATGAGTCTGTCTCTGTTCTGCTTGTTATTCCAGTTTGTTCATTAGATTCCACATATGAATGAAGTCATATGGTATTTGTCTTTCTCTGATTGCCTTATTTTACTTAGCATGATATTCTCCAGGTCCATCATTCCATTGTGTAAATTCCCAAAGTTGTTTTATCTACTCATGTAATGATGGACACTTGGGCTGCTTTCGTATCTTGGCAATTGTAAGCTAACACTGCAATAAACATAAGGGTGCTTATGTTCATTCAAATTAATGTTTGGGTTTCCTTCAGATATAGTCTCAGAAGTGGGATAGCTGGGTCAAATGACAGATCCATTCTTAATTTTTTTGAGGTGTTTCCATGCTGCTTACTATAGTGGTTGCACCAATCTCCATTCTCACCTACCATACAAAAGGGTTCCCCTTAACTAGTTTTCCTAATAATCTACTAAATATGCCAGCATTTCTTCACTGCCTTGCAAAACTGCCTTTGCCATATACCAATGTTCTACACATATGTGTGGGTCTATTCCAGTTAACATCACACTCTGAATCATTTTAATTTTATAATAAATATTGATATCTCAGTCTTCTTTGCCATGGCTTGTTATCTCCCTTCATTTAGTTAGATCTTATTTTTATGTATTTTATTAAGGTTTCATGTTTTTAGCCATAAAATTATTACATATATAGTTAGATTTAGTTATCAACAATATATTTGTTATTTTGTAAATGGTATTTTTATCAACAATGCATTTGTTGTTTTGTAAACAGTATTTTTATAATTAAATTTTCTATGTTCTGATGGTTATTGCAATGCAATTCATTTTCATAAATTGATTTTACATCTAGCAACCTTGAAATTGTCTTATTAATTCCAGTAATTTAGCTGCAGCTTCTTTAGGGTTCTTTATACATATAAACATATTGGCTGTTGTAGACCATATTATTTATTCTTTATTCTTGCTTAATAGTGTTGTTTTGAACATCCAGAAAAAATATTGAAAAGAGGGCCTCCTGTTCTTCCTGACATCAAAGAACATTTTTTTATCATTTCACAATTAAATATGGGATTGATTCATTGTAGCTTTTAAGTAAATAAAGACATTTTCTGATGTTTCTAGTTTCTAGAAAAGTATTATTTTGAATATGATTGAATATAATGAAATACAATTACTGTATGTCTTCAAATCACAATAGTAGATTTCATAATGATTATCATCTTTACATTCTTGGTTTAAAGCCACTGTGTTCATAATGTATTATATTTGAATGTATCACATTCAAATAAGCACAATTTCCAATGTTTCTAGTTTTTAGAAAGCTGCATTTTGAATATGAATGAATTTAATGAAATACAATTGCTAGATGTCTTTGATTCACAATAACAAATTTTATAATGCTTATCATTTTTGTATTCTTGGTATAAAGCCACTGTGTTTATAATTATTTTTAATGTATCACTGGGCTTAGTTTGCTAATATATTTAATATTGTTGTGGTGGTGGTCAACAGTGAAGTTTGTCTATAATATTCCTATTTTATGATATTTTTGTTCCTGTTTTGTACAACTTCATCACTAGATTTGAGACCAGCATTTGCATTCCTAATCTTTGAAACAATTTCTACAATGTTAGAATATTTGTATCTTGAATTATTGATAGAATTTTTAACTAGAACTGCCTGTGCCTAGGGAGCTTTTGTATTTTTTTGCTTTCGTTTTTGGAAAAATTTAAGAAACTGATTCCATTTATTGAAATTTGTACTTCTACACAAATTGTTCTGCTTCAACTCAAGTTACTTTTAATATAATTGTGTTCTCACCCCAAGACTTGGTCTACTGAAATTTATTTCAAATTTATTTTCCACTCTATACCATGTAATTTTTTATTTTTAAAACCTAATAAATTTGTTTTTTAAAGCATTTTACTTAATTGGTTTTGCAGAATGTTTTCTATTTTATTCAATGTTTTCAAATAACTATGTTCTTCAGTTTTGTCTCAAAAATGCATTTGTTATTTTTATTATAATTTCTGCTTGCATAAGATTCCATTTACTTTGTTCATGCTTATTTATTTCCTGTTTTCTCTAACATCTGGAGTTCAATAACAATACTATGTATTTTACCAATCTTAATTCGTTTGCCAATGTTAGTATGATTTTAAATATATTTATAGTTAATTTTAAGAAGTGGTATTTTTATCATTATTACTTGATATAGTCTAATTTTCATTTTAACTTTCTTCTTTGAGTCATAAGTTGTGCATAAGATAAGTTTGAAACCCCTTAACATGCATTATTTTTAATAATAAATTATAATTTACTTTCACAATGTTCAGAAGAAATAGTCCATGAAATTTCTTGTGATTTGTGTTGTGGTCCAGATAACATAGCTGGTATTAATGAATGTTCAAATACTTGTCAGTGTTTTAAGGTGAGGGGTTCTATGTATGTTTTTTAAGTGAATCACAGACTTTTGCGGTTCCTGACCCCTGCCCTCAGTGTCCCTGTTAACGTACAGTGGTGAGGCAAGTTCTGAATGCTGTTCCTCTCACCCAGAGGTGCTTCTTCCTTCGGAGCTCTGGCATTTAGCACATGAACAACTGACAAATAAAAATCTGCTCAGAATTTCACACGTGTTACCTGACTGATGCACAATAGTCCTCCCTCCTGGTTTTTACTTTCAGCCTCTTGCTTAGTTCTGTGGTCTAATTCTTCCTAGTTGAATTTTTAAATACAGTTTTCCAGCTACTATTCCTTCTTTTTGGAATTAACCCTTTCTTTTTTCTTTCATAACACATTACCATTTCATTGAAAAATAGCCGAAATTTCTCTTCCTGTTCTTCTGCCTGTAATTCTATCGGGTCTTCTCATTTTAATTCTTCACTTTCAAAATTATTTTAGCCACTGCTTGTTACAGAAACTAGTAAAAAGGAAGAAGTTGTTGGCTTAAGCAAGTATACAGACTTAGGAATAAGTATGATAACCAAAAAGAGTTACATGGTAGGAATGAATATATAATCATCACTTAAATAAATATAACCAGTAATACCTATCTGAGTAAAGTAGTCTAGAAAGTGTTTGTGATTGATTTATTTTTAGTTCTTGGAGGAAGGTTTGAATCAGATTCAAGAAGAAGAGTTTATTTGGAAAGAACAGGAGGAATTGTCCATAGAGGTTGAGGAAATGATAGAGGAAAGGAGAGACAGTCAGTGCATTGCAAAACTGCCTTTGCAAAACTACCACACCTCATGGGTAGCGTGAGCCTGTTCTCCTGGAGATATGCTAGGAAACTTTGTAAAGCACACACCTTGTAGCTATCCCACCGAGGGGAGTGACCTAGGATATTAACATCTATTTTCAGCAGCCATCTTTCTTTTTAGAATATTCTCAAGGGGAAGGAGCTGTTACTGGAACCTGGACAGATCTGTAGGTGCAAGAGGAAGGCTCTAAGGGGCAGCTAGGTTCCTGGAGCTGGCAGGAAGGAGAGAGGGGATGATGAGCACCTCATCCACTTCCCCCATCTGAGGATATCCTGCCACCTCCTTCCACTGACAGACCCAACTCAAAGTTGAAGGACAAAGGAAGTCATTCGATGCAATTTGTAGAGATTAGCCTAGGGGATCACAGAGTGGGTTGAGGGGGTGTAAAGGAAATCTCAAAGAAGAAACAATATATTCTTAGGACAATTATTATTATTAATTTTATTATTATTATTAATTTTATTGTGACTTTTTTATTGGTTATTATTTTTAAATTAAATTTATTGGGTGATATTGGCTAATAAGATTATATAGGTTTCAAGTGTACATTTCTATGATAAATGGTCTATAGATTGCATTGTGTGCCCTCCACGCAGTTAAATCATCTTCCATTACCATGTATTTGACCCCCTTCACCCTTTACTACACTTTCATCCCTTCCCTCTGGTAACCGTCATGCGGTTGTCTGTGTCTATGATTTTTTGTTTGTTTTTCTTGTTTGTTCATTTGTTATTTTTAGTTTTATATCTCGCATATGAGTGAAATCATATTTGTAACAACAGATAGATCTTGAGAATATCATGCTAAGCAAAATAAGTCAGAGAGAAAAAGTTAAGAATCACTGTTATTTTAAACAAATCAAAGAAATTGTGGTTTGCCAGTGAGTGGGTCATGACAAGCTCAGTGAAATCCACAGTCTTGCATTTTAATCCTTAATTTCTTTTCTAAAACGATCTCCTCCTGGGGAGAGGCTGGGGTTTCATTATCCACTAGGAGATCCAAATTGACGTGTATGTCTACAGCAGCTTTCAGCATTTATTGCCACTGCTGCTTCCTCAGTGCAAGGAGACTCTTAAAAATCATCATGAGATTTTCACTTTTCTTGAGCATTTCTAGATCCTAAACCTTCTTTTAAGGCTTTATTTGTATTAAATTCAATTCTCATCCTGTCCAGTGTTCACCCATTCTATGCATACATTTTCTAGGCCATAAATAGGGGTGGGTAAGCCTAGATTGCTGACTTCACTTATTTATCCCCCAGACATTTAGTGAACATCAGTGCATAGGTGTTAAATAACACAATTAATAACCTGCCTTATGCCAGGCTCTGTGCTAAGAACTGGGCCACACAGTTAGAAGTCAAATAAAACAGTCTTTGATCTCCAGGAGCTTGCAATCAATAGTATACAGTGAGACCATCCAAATCTTTAGAGTCATTTTGCTCTGGGTTCAGACTTTTGAAAGTTAACTGTAAAAAAAATTTAAGCTATTTACATAAGCACAACATGACATATTAGCAAACACATATCTTTACGATTACTTAGATCATGATGAATAGGAGGATGTTTAATTTCAGGAGGCAGTGTTGCAGGTGAGCTTCCACCTAAATTACCTCTCAATATGCTGTAAGTAATTGGGTGATTTAATGAGAAGCATTTCTATGGAAACAAAAGAAAAACAAAGGTTAATAGTTTGAGCAAATTATAAATTCAGTTTTGGAATTTGGAAAGCAGCCAGCTGAGAAAATTTCTAGAGGTCAGGTTCAAAGCATTTTCTGATGGGGTGAAGGGAAAGAGTGGTAACTTGACAGATGTTCCTGGTTTACAGTTTTAATATTTCTGATGATCACACAGCCACAGGCATGAAGCATGAAGGTTGTCCACATATGAGTGTTATCGAGCAAGTGCATTAACGTTGCTAGCATTTTTAGGGCATCCCTGTATTCATGGGGTGGTTCGTAAATAGCTAGTATATGGGCCATCCACCCCGACATAGGAAAGTTTTCAGTGTGGTGCAAAAATGTTTTTTAATAGACCAAAATATGTTTTGTTTCTCTGTAATAAATTAAAAAAGCCAAGGTAGATAAACTTACATTTAGTAATCAGTGCCTCGGTATATTATTAATTTTAAACTACTTACCATCACCTTAGAATATACTTCTTGACCACCTTTGAAGACATGCCTGATATCATTAAACTGACAAATTTAAACTAGCTTTTACTTACCAAACTTTATCCTAGATCATGTAATTTTGTAGTACATTTTGTTTACTTTCTATATTTCTGAAAGTATACTTGGTCTATATAAATGTTTAATTTTCTTTAAGTCAATTAAATAAAAGTCTTTACAAACTAATTTTGGCAATGCCATCTGGAGGTTAAAAAATCACATATCTATAACATATATACACACATAGACATACAGAAACATACATACAGACATAAACGAATGTTATAGTATTGTTTTAAAATTTCTAGCCATGTCTAAAGTATAAAGTTCAAAAGAATAGTTGAATCCAAATTGTGTTTCTGGCAGATGAACCAAGTGGCCAAAGTCTTTGTTAAATATTTTTATTTTCATACAGTAAGAATCATTTTACAGCTATTTTCAGAGTCTTACTGTCCTTTAGGAGCTTCTGTATACCAACAAAATGCATTTCATTGTCTCTGAGAAGTGTGAGATCCTTTCTTTTAAGAATGACTCTTAAAATGAACTAATCTGAGCCAAAGATTCCCCAAAGTGGTCACTACGATGCCAAATTATGTAAAAGTTCACCCATTTTTCAGAGAGGCAAAAGAGTCCGCTTCAAAAACCAGGTGGAATCCATCTTTGCCTTCAATTCCCTGAAACAGATGACCCGTGGGGATCCAGGCAGTCCCCCTGCTGCCTAAAACCCAGAGAACCACAGATTTCTCTTCTCACAGACAGAGGGATGACTTACCAAAATGCTTCAACAAACAGAAACAGAAAGCAAATGTGCACAATAAAGTTGGAGAGCTCAGAATGCAAACTGAGTGGCACTCAAATCTAGGAGAGACTTACCCTCACGCTCCATGGCCAGCAAGAAAGCTGTGAACTCAATGAGCGTGGTAAGTACCAGCACCTGTTTTATCACTGGCCTCTGAAATGTTGGAGAGTTGTTCTTTAAATCACACTTCTGACAATTAACTGTTGTTTTAAGCCAGGTAGTTGGGGTTAATTTGTCATGGCAGTCACAGGATTCAAATGTGCCTTTGATACCTCATTTGGCAACAAGTTCAGCTTTCGTGGTACCCAGTGCCCAAAACTGTTCACAATTACTGATCTTGACACATCAGCAATATTCTAGAGTATGTCTTAGAGAATGTTGTCATTGGATGGGACCTTTCTGGCTAGTGAAACAATTTAGAGTGAAACCTCCTCGGAACTCCACACTGCCCATGCTTTCTAGGTGACCACTTGAGATTTTATTACAGGCAGATTTCTAGAATAGCTAACTTCTTCGAAAGTGACTTTAGGTCTTGTATTGATTTCTACTGCTACAGTAGCAAATTAACACACATTCTGTAGTTTAAAACGGAAATTTATCCTCTTCCAGTTTTGAAGGTCAGAAATCCAAAGCTCTCATTGAACCAACATCAAAGTGTCAGTCCCTTTCTGGGGACTTTTGGGGAAAATCCTTTTCCTGGTCTTTTTCAGCTCCTAGAATTCATCCACATTTCTTGGCTTGTGGCCCCTTCCCATGTTTTCACAGCTAGAAATGACACATCTCCCTCTGACTAAACACAGATGAGAAAGTTTCTCAGTTTTTAAGGACTGGATCTGTTGTCAGAGCAGTCTAAATAGTGGAAATAAGGCTCTTTAGTGTGTTAATGAGGAAAGCATTCCAAGGCTCATGCATGGGAGATTGTAGTGTGGCAAGATGGATTTTTGGGGTGGAAAGCTGCCTCTGGATTTCCCCCTCTGTCTTGCCATGGAAAAGTACAACCATGTCTTCAGCAAGGCCAAACAAAGGTCAGTATCCAGAGAAGACTGGTGTAGCTACTGTGGAAAACAGTATGGAATTTCCTCAGAAAACTAAAAATGGGACTGCCTTTTGACCCAGCAATTCCACTGCTGGGATTATATCCTAAGAACCCTGAAACGCCAATCTATAAGAACCTATGCACCCCAATGTTCATAGCAGCACAATTTATAATAGCTAAGTACTGGAAGCAGCCTAAGTGCCCATGAGTAAATGAATGGATCAAAAAAAACTATGGTACATTTACACAATGGAATACTATGCAGCAGAAAGAAAGAAGGAGCTCCTACCCTTTACGACAGCATGGACTGAACTGGAGAGAATTATGCTAAGTGAAATAGGCCAGGTGGTGAAAGATAAATACCATATGATTTCACCTTTAAGTGGAATGTAATCAACAAAACAAACAAGCAAACAAAATATAACCAGAGACATTGAAATTAAGAACAATCTGGCAGTAACCAGAGGGGAGGCGGGAGGGGATAGTGGGGGGAGAGGGGATAAGGGTTTTCAGGAACAACTATAAAGGACACATGGACAAAACCAAGAGGGGTTGGAATCAGGGGAGGGAGGTGGAGATGGCTAGAATGGGGGGGGAGTGGTGAGAGGATAAATGCAGACAACTGTACTTAAACAATAAAATAAAAATAAAATAAAATGTTCAATGAAAAAACTAAAAAAAATTAAAGCTTAGTCCTTTGGAGCCCTCACTATCTGCCACAGGCCTTAGTAGCTGCTAAACCCACATGGTCACATGCTCCTGGGTGAGTGAGAATACATGAA
>PVKM010002868.1:0-61477 GCA_004027735.1 Carollia perspicillata
ATTTTCTCAGAAAACTAAAAATGGAACTGCCTTTTGACCCAGCAATTGCACTGCTAGGATTATATCCCAAGAACTCTGAAACACCATTCCAAAAGAACCTATGCACCCCAATGTTCATAGCAGCACAGTTTACAATAGCCATGTGCTGGAAGCAACCTAGATGCCCATCAGTAAATGAATGGATCAAAAAACTATGGTACATGTACACAATGGAATTCTATGTGGCAGAAAAAAAGAAAGAAAGAGCTCCTACCCTATGAAACAGCATGGATGGAACTGGAAAATATTACGCTAAGCAAAATAAGCCAGGTGGTGAAAGATAAATACCATAAGATCTCACCTTTAACATGAACCTAAACAACAAAACAAACAAGCAAGCAAAATATAACCAAAGACACTGAAATAGAGAACAGGCTGACAGTGTCCAGATGGGAGAGGGGAGGGAATTTCAGGGGAAAAGGGGAAGAGTTTACAGGAACAAGTATGAAAGACACAGGGACAAAAACTAGGGTGGGTGGAAATGGGAGGGAGTGGGGAGGGCTGGGTGGATGGGCTGGGATGGGAGTAAAAGACAGAAATCCGTACCTGAACAGCAATTAATTTTTTTAATTTTTTTAATATTTTATTTATTTTCTTTTAGAGAGAGGGGAAGGGAAGGAGAAAGAGTGGAAGAGAAACATCAATGTGTGGTTGCCCCTCATGTGTCCCCCACTGGGGACCCGGCCTGCAACCCAGGCGTGCGCCCTGACTGGGAATCAAATCGGTGACCCTTTGCTTCACAAGCCTGTGCTCAATCCACTGAGCTACACCAGCCAGGGCACAATTAAAATTTTTTTAAAAAAGAAATAATATAACCAAGTTTCTATGCCAAAGGATAAACAAAAATGCAATCATCACATTATGTACTTTAAATTCACATAATGTTATGTGTCAATTTTATCATAATAAAGCTGGGAAAAAAAGGAAAAAACTCCAAAAAAGACACATCATAATTAAAATGTCAAAGATTAAAGAAAAGGAGAGAATCTTAAATGTAACAAGATAAAAGCAGAGTTACTTACAAAGGAGTTCCCACAAGACTGTCACTTGATGTCTCAAAAGAAATTTTGCAGGCAAGAAGGGACAGACAAGAAGTATTCAAAGTGATGAAAAGGAAGCACCTACAACCTAGATTACTCTATCCAGCAAAGCTATCATTTAGAATTGAAGGGCGGATAAAATACTTTGCAGACAAGGTAAAGCTAAAGGACTTCATCACCACCAAGTTTTTATTATAGGAAATGTCAAAGATTTTATTATATGAAATGTTAAATACATCCCATTAAAGGACTTTTGTTATATGAAAAGCTTTATTACATAAAGCTTTTATTATATGAAATCTTAAAGCTTTAATTATATGAAATGTTCAAGCTTTTATTATATGAAATAAGTCCCATGTAAGGGACTTATTTAAGAAAAAGAAGAAAATCAAAACTATAAATAAGAAAATGACAAGAAACTGACAACTATCAACAACTGAATCTAAAAAATGAAACAAACTAAGCAAACAACTAGAACAGAAACAAAATCATAGATATGGAGATCATTTGGAGGGTTATCAATGGGGAGGGGGAAGGGGAAGAATGGGGAAAAAGACACAATGATTAAGCATAATTGGTAGGTACAAAATAGACAGGGAGATGTTAAGAACAGTAGAGGAAATGGAGAAGCCAAAAAACTTACATGCATAACCTGTGGATATGAACAGGGGTAAGGGGGTGATTGATTACTGGAGGGAAGGAGTGTACTAGGTGGAGGGAGGCAAAGGGAAAAATTTAGACAACTGTAATATGCCTTTAAAAATCTATCGTATCTTGCAATTTAGCATGATATTAAAATTCCAAACACTAACCAAAAAAATTAAAATTATTTCCTAAGTTGAATTTATCTCCTTTGACAAGGAAAGTAAGTAGTTGAGAACACTTCTAAGGATGTCCTTCAGGAACCCTGAGGCTTAGTGAGTAAATTTCCTTCTTCAAGGTTACTGCTCAATACTCATTTCACTAATTAGTGATTTAGTCTCACATTTTTAAAGATTATCTCCATTTTACTTGACTTAGTGTGTTAGTTATATTGAATACATAAATTAGTGAAAAGTGAATCATTGTAAGTACTCATTCATTCTTGGAAGAAAGAACAAATAAGTGAGTATTATGAGACTTTTTACATATGAAGAGCTCTGCAATCATGTTAATCTGGAAAGACTGAATTGTGATCAGGTTATCTATGATTATCAGTCAAATGTATTTGTCATAAAGTCACTATGACCATAAACAGCTGAAATGAGGCAAGATCTTATAAGATAGGTCACAGAGGGTAAGAACCACTACACACTAGTCAGTCTCTGAAGAATGAAAGGAAAATTTCTCCTGGGACAATAGGACTATGGGCTAAAATAACCTTAGCTGAACATCTGTGAAATGGGAGAAGTTATCAGCTGTACTTGAGAATCAAGCCTACCAGCATGTGCAACTTTGAGAAAAGGAATCTGCTCCATTCTAGTAGTTAGCAGGAGAGTGGTATCAGAAACTAAGACATCTGTTATGTAGATTTTCTCCTAAGAAAGCCTTAATGCTAAAATTTTCTTTAACTTGGAGACCATCATTCTTTAACAAAATATGAAATATATTCAGACAGAGTGAATTATTGCTAAAAATTCTTTTTGAGCAGAGGTTGCTTACTTTATCTGTTTTGTGAACCAGAATTTGGACTAGAATAGTTATTCAGGATGGCACAGTCCAGCTTTCTAGCTAGTGACTCAGAACTTCAGGAACATCATAATAAAATTGGGTGAGAGTGGAAAAAATGTATGGATACACATGTAGTTCCATCAACATAAGCACAATTATATTCTACCCACTACAGGTACTGGTCTTTAAGGCTCTGGTGTTCAATTTACATTTGCTGTTATTGATTTACAATAGACTTATCAATAGTCTTTTATCCAGTTCCTTCATCCTTTCTAATAGAATCCGAGAGGGTTTGCTTGTTTGTTGGTTGGTTGGTTGGTTGGTTGGTTGGTTGGTTGGTCGTTCTCCAAATGACCATGTCCTGCAAGAGAAGCTTTACCACTTTTTGAATGAGTATTGATTGGTCTAACAATAATTCTATTGCCTTTGCCAATGATTTGCTTAGGTATAAGATGACAACATCTGAGCCAATGAGACAAGGTAAAGTCTTCTGAGTATTAATATTGTGCTTTGTCATGTGACTTGCTTTGGCCAATGAAGTGCTAGAAGTTGTGAGAGAACAAGAGTCCTTAAATAGGTTTTTATAGTTTGGTTTGGCCTTTTGAACTCCTGTGATTACCACGAAAAGGGTATACCCCAGGTAACCATTGAGCAAATAGAATGCCATGTGAAGCACACTTGAATCTGACCAGAAGCCTGGAGCCAAGCCTAGGGAACCTTTAGCCTGAAGTAGAGCTGTCCCAGCTAACCCACTGCCCTTTGAGCAGGAAAAATGATTGTTGTTGTAAATCGCTGAAAGTTGGGGTGTTTGGGATTATGGTAATAGCTGACTAATACAGTTAGTGACTAGGTGGCTATTGCAAATTGTCCAGGGAGAGCTTTTTGCAGGAGGTGACATTTATGCTAAATTCTAATGATAAAATGAAGCCAATGTGTCATAGAGATCAGAGAGATGATCTCTCTGAGAGATCAGAGATCTCTCTGATCAGAGAAATTAGAGCAACCTTTAACTGGTGCAAAGGGCCTAAGGGAAGACCAGGATTAGCATGTGAAAAAGAAACAGGAAATGCCATTTAATTAAAAATGTAGTAGGCAAGGGGTAAAATAGTGTGAGTTATCATTGGTGAGGTAGGCAGTTTGCAGAATATATGAACCAGGGTAAGTAATTCAGGTTTTATTCTACCAGAAATGAGAAGCCACTGGGGGATTCCAAACAGAAAAGAAATACAGTAGAATTTATGTCTTTTTTTTTATATCACTACAGATACTAAGGGGTCCAGGGTGGAAGGGGAGACACCAGTTAGAAGGGTATTGCAGTCATGCAGGCAGAAGATGGTGATGATTTTGATTATGCTGGGGAGTAGCACAAATGGAGAGAATGAGATTGATTCAGGATATCCACTGCAGGTAAAATAGACCAGTCTTGTTGAGGAAAAGAGATGAAAAGAAGTGTCAGAAGAGTCTAAAATAACTCCTACATTTTTAGCTTAAGCAACTACATGGTTAGTGGTACCATATACTGACTGAGGGGAGCCTAAGAGAAAAACAGGGCTGACGGATGGATTGAGGGGGCAGAGGAATCAAGAGGGTTTGGTTTGGTCCTGATGAGTTTGCTATCTTCCTAAAAAACACACAAAGATGTCAAGCAGGCAGTTGAATATATAAATTGAATATATGAATCTACGGATCTAGAGGAAGGTAAACAATGAAAATTTAGTTTTGGTAGGGACAAATTGGCCAGATATCACTTGTATTGACATTCTATAGTAAAACCAACAAAATATTTTATTTTAGATAAGTGTTTTCCATGTGTTTTCTTTCTCACTTTTGATTTACTATCCAGGAGGCCAGTATAAAGCATGATATCATAATTTGAGTTTTTCTTAAAATAATAATTCTAGCAAATAATAACAGCACTCTAGTCTCATTTTATATAATCAGTGACTAAAGGGATTCATCTATAACAAATGAAATCACTGGCAATAATTTCCCAGTTAAATACAAAGTTCAAGGAGTATATCACATAAATAACAATTACATATTTGTGTAGTATTTTATATGCCCTGGATTTAGAAAGTTTAACTTTAGAGAAGAAATTGCAATCCAGGATACTTCATTATTATTTTTTTGCACATACCAAAGGGCTGTTTGCCAGATTTATTTAGTGCTTTACTCTAGCATGTTCAAGAGGCTATAGAGTAAATGTTAAACATGGGGACAATTAGTAAATGACAACATGAAAACAAGGAAACAGAAGATAGAGAATATAGAAGAGTGATTTATGGAACAATCAAATGTAGGAAAAATAAGTAGTAGCAAAATCCGACCCAAGGCAAAATGTAAAATCAGACCCTAGCTTCCATACTCCAGTGCATCTGGGCAGGAGAGGGATGGGAGAGTGGGTGAGGGTGGGGCACTGACGCATTTGTCAAGATTCTGTGTACCCTCCCAACATTTTATCACAGCCCTGCCTCACCTCCCTCTCCCTGCCTTTCTCTCTGCCTGTCTCTCTCCCCTCTCTCTCATACACACATATACACATACCCGTAATATCACCTCTATATTTTTTTAACTTAATGTTAACAGTTAAATTCTAAGGTTCATATTATTAGCTACTATTTGTCTGTTTTTAGCAATTTCTTATAGTAGCTAAGTTTTTTGAGGGGGGTAGGTTTGAGACCACTTAAAAAAAGAAACTGGAAATGGCTTCATTTCAAGTACCTTCCATTATCTGAAACCTAAAACATTCAACAGCAGCACAAAAGTGCAGGTAACATGTGCCAATGTTTAAAAGACTGTGAAGGATTGATGATACTGTGCTGAAGAGTTTCTCATTATTGGAGATCTTCTGATATAACCCAAGCTTGCCAATGCATCAAATGCATACCTCTAAATCAATCCCTGGTTTTATGTAGGCAAGGCAAACCATAATTGGGTTTAGGTCACTGTCTATCTAAATATGAGGTCTGTCTGGAAAAAGTTCAGCTATTGTTAATATAACAATGTAACTGGGCCCAGGAGAGTGGACTGGAAAGCACATGTGTGAACAATGAAAACTTCACTGTACTAGTCAGTGGGGGTGGTAGATGCTATTGAGTGTGAATGAGTACTGTGTGGCCATCTCATTCAAAATGACTGAGCTAGTAGAGCAACAAATCTGCATTGAATTTTGCATTAAGCTTGAAGATTCCTGCGCAGAAACTATTCAGATGATTCAGAAGGTCACAGCTATGGGCAAACTGGTGATTGGCACTTTCATCACTACAACACACCCACTCACACATCACATCTCGTGTAGAGTTTTTTGTCAAAACATCAAATCGCCCAGGTGATTCAGCCCCGCTATAGCCCAGATTTGGCACCCTGCAACTTCTGGCTTTTCCCAAAACTAAAATCACCTTTGAAAGGGAAGGATTTCAGACTGTTGATAAGATTCAGGAAAATACGACAGGGCAGCTGATGGTGATTGGGAGAACTGTGTGAGGCCCCAAGGTACTTACTTTGAAGGGGACTATGGCATCATTGTCCTATGTACAAGTTTCTTGTATCTTGCATCTTCTTCAATAAATTTATCTGTTTTTCATATTACATGGATGGATACCTTCTGGACAGACCTCATATATCCACAGATTACTTCCCATGTACATATATCATATTAATCAAAAGTGATGATAAGTTAGAAGGTCAATATTAAAAAAACTGGCTTGCCCTTGCCTTAAGACCTTCCAGCTCTAATGACTGATTTGTAGATAGAAGAGGTTCAGCTCTGGATGATTGCATTTTTTTCAGGGAGACAAGATAGTCATCTGGAAAGCTCATTCATTGCAGATTGCTTTTCGAAATGTTTTCCATGTAAATTATGGATATATGGGAGTAAAATAAAGTGAAGCTGGAGAAACCTAGTTTTAGTATAGGGTGCAAATATTTTCTATTAATTTAGTGTGTTGCTTAGACTAGAAAGTTACAATATCTTTTCACTCCATAGATAAAGGGGTTTCATTTTTAAAGCATATCTTTCCAAACGGATAGTCTAATAATGTCTATCTTTGAATTTTTTCTCTAAACTTAATATTTTATTTTGGTTGATATCTTCTTTTTAGCACTTTAATGTACTCACAATTTGTCAGAGACTGAGTGTATTTTTCCTTTAACTGTTGGATAATAATTAATATTTTTATTATGATCTGGTACATATTCTATAACAATAAATTATGTTATTTCTTCAGTAGCATAACTGCATAGTTAATTGCTTCATTGACCTTTATTAACTACTCATTTTCCTCCTTAATTAGATTATTATTTATAGATGGCCTTAAATGCATTGATTGAAGATTTTTCAATGGTATAAGAAAGGTTTAAATGGCTTTAAAAAATAAACATGGATTTCTTTGATTGTAGAAGCTCACAAAGCATATGATTATCTGGATTACCAGACATTTAATTCTATCCAGAACCTCCATGAAGACCCACCTACCTAACCCTATGTGCCATTACCAGCTAGCTACCAAGGCAGGAAGAGTTACCATCGTCAGTATAGCCACAACACAATTGTTGGGTCAATAAAACATAATAGTATTTTAATGTATTAACCTTATAAACCCAAAGTATAAATAAACACTATGGGCTATTTGAACCCAGGAATGTTTTCTAAGCATGAACATTTTGAATGGAACCAAATTTCAATGACTTTTCACATGAGATAAATATCTCCATGGATGTTTTGAACAGTACCAATTGTCCAGCAAGCAAATATCTTAGGTAAACATTATGATCAAAAACCTAAACAAACTTCTGGTCAAGATGGGGGCATAGGTAAACACAACTTACCTCCTTGCACAACCACCGCAAAAATTACAACTAGACTACAAAACAAATATTGCCCAGAGTCATCAGAAAATCGAGCTGTATGGAAGTCCAACAACCAAGGAATTAGAGAAGACACATTCATCCAGATGGATAGGAGGAGTGGAAACTCAGAAAGGTATGGAGATACAGAGAGATGCAGAGAGGCAGAGAGGCACAGAGATGCAGAATGGGTGGTTCCACACCCATGCATGGTAGATGAAAATCAGGAGGGATGCCTCAGCAGTGAGGGATCCCAGCCCCACACCAGACCATCCACCACAGATTTCTACTGCCAGAAAGATAAGTCCCCATAATTTCTGGCTATAAAAACCAGTAGGGGCTGGGGACATGGAAGAATCTGTGGAATTCTCAGGAGTCTCTTCTTAAAGGGCCCACAACAAACTTAGGACTTACATAGATTCACTCCCTCTGGGCTTCAGCACCAAGGCAACAGCTAGAAGAGCACCAATGGCATACAAGAAAAAATCGGAGTGACTAACATCAAGACAAGTACTGGGAGGCAGCTTCCTCCCAGACAAAACTCCAGAAGCCAGGCAACAGCACTGTCCCCTCTCTGAGACCTCCCCAACACAGAGCCACAGAGCAGTGGCATGAGTTGCCACACCCTGACAATTACCTAAATCTCTGCCCCATCCAACTTAACGGTGTGCATTTCTACAATAGGACACACTACTAAGACAAGGAGTCAAAACAACTCTACCTAATACACAGAAGCAAACACAGAGAGGGACACAAAATGGAGATAAACAATCTATCAAATGCAGAGTTCCAAGCACTAATTATTAGGATACTCAAGGAACTCACTGGATACCTCAACAGCATAAAAAAGATCCAGGCAGAAATGAAGGGCACGCTAAGTGAAATAAATAAAAATTTACAGGGGATGAAGCCAAGAATCAAATCAATGATTTGGAACATAAGGAAGCAAAAAATCATTCAATCAGAACAGCAAGAATAAAAAAGAACCCAAGGAAACACGAATAGACTAAGGAGCTTCTGGGGCATCTTCAAATGTACCAACATTCAAATCATATGCATGCTAGAAGAATAAAAAGAGCAAGCAATTGAAAACTTATTTGAAAAAATAATGAAAGAAAACTTCCCTAATTTGGCAAAAGAAATAGACATATAAGTCCAGGAAACACAGAGAGGGACCCAAAGGGACATTAAGACACATGAGAATTAAAATGCCAAAGATTAAAGATACAGAGAAAAACTTAAAAGCATCAGGAGAAAAGTAGAGAGTAACCTGTAAAAGAGTTACCATAAGACTGTCAGCTGACTTCTCAAAAAAACTTTGCAGGAAAGAAGGGATTGACAAGGAGTATGCAAAGTGATGACAAGAAAGGCCCTACAATCTAGATTACTCTATCCAGCAAAGCTATCATTTAGCACGGAAGGGCAGATAAACTGCTTCCCAGACAGGGAAAAGCTAAAGGAGTTCCTCATCACCAAGCCATTATTATATGAATGTTAATTTATTTAAGAAAAAGATCAAAACTATGAACATTAAAATGGCAATAAATTCACAACTATCAACAATTGAATCTTAAAACAAACTAAACAAACAACTAGAACAGAAACTAAATTATAGATATGGAGATCATTTGGAGGGTTATCAGCTGGAAGGAGCAAAGAAGAGAATGGGGGAAAAGGTGCAGGGATTAAGAAGTACAAATTGGTAGGTAAAAAATAGACAGGGGGATATTAAAAACGGTGTAGGGAATGGATTAGCCAAAGAACTTATATGCATGACCCATGGACATGAACTAAGAGGGCCGGGGATGCTGGAGGCAATGGTGGGTACCAGGCGGAGGGAGGCAAATTGGGACAACTGTAATAGCATAATCAGTAAAATATATTTAAAAATTAAAGGTCAGACTGAATTACACCTGGAAAAATAAAAAAGCTAAACATGTTAATATATTGACTCAATTATTGTTTCTTTCCATGTTCAGTATTTCCAAATGTTCATACTACCTAAGGGGATATGGATAAAATATTCTGCAATTCTAATCTGGATAGGCAGAGATTCAATTTCCAATTCTGTATTATCAGTACCTGTGAATGTGACCTACTTGGAAATAAGTTTTTTGTACATGTAATAAAGTTAAGATGAGGTCACATGAGATTAGAGTGCACCCTAAATCCACTATGACTGGTGTACGTGTAAGAGGAGATAACACACTCAGAGCAGAAATGACCGTGTGAAAATGGAGGTAGAGTTTGGAATTACTCAGCTACAAGAATTGCTGGGAGCCACTAGACCAGAGACAGAGGCATACAACAGATTCTCCTTCAGAGTCCCCATGAAAGAACTAAATCTGCTGTCATTTAGGACTTCTGGCCTCCGGAACCATAAAAGAATAAATTTTTGGTTTTCTAAACACCCAATTGTGATACTTTGACACCACAACCCTAGGAGAGTAATACTGCATATGTCTGTAGTTCAGTGAAGGCAGTTCAAATGCCAATTCTTCAAAGGCACATGTCTGACTAATTGAGTCCATACACATGGGAGAGAGACTGCTCCATGCTGTGACTACTGCCAGACCATGAGCTGGACCCAGGTCATAAAGGGTCTAGCAGATTGGACCCTTTTGGCAAACCCCTCTTAGAGAAGGTCTGATCTTAATCCTTGTTCATTCTGTCATAAATAACATACGGCCCAGTCTCCAGCTAGATGCTGGTTCCTGGAACAGTCCATTTTCCTGATTCTATCAAGTATGTAAGGTGGCTTCGTACCTGGTTGCTTTCCCCTACTAGTACCTGAAGCTAAGCCCACCCTTTTTACCCTGTGTAATTGGTTGGCACCTGCCAAGTGGCACAGGGATCCATTTCATCTTGCAGCCACCCAAGACATGCCTCATACGTAAGTTTCTATTAATTGCCAGACTAGAGCAGCCAGCGTCTTCCTTCAGTCTTTCCTTGCCCTCTGCTTACAGAGGTAGATTTTCAGTGTCAGTACTTTTTCCTGGGTCTGCATGTATGAATGACACTCATCTTTTCCTTCTCTGAATGACCAAGGAGTTACAGTAGACAATTCAGGAGTAAGTAATGTCTCTCCAGATAACTCGTATACTACTTATAGCTCAGGGACACACATTCCCCTGAAAACAGCCTCACCCTTGCCTCATCCAAACAGCTACAAGTGGACGGCATACTCAGTATAAAGTAGCAAATACTGTTCCTGTTGATGGACTGAGAAGTACACAAGCAGAGTGGTAGTTGGGATAAATAAGAATAAACTAGTCTCCATCTGACACCATACATAACTACTACAACCTCATTGATTATATCCCCTATGCTGTACTTTACATCCCCATGACTTTTTTGTAACCAGCAATTTACACATAACTATGTGCAGTGTCAGATGGGTACTAGACTTATCAAGTGATCACTTTATAAGTTATATAAATGTTCAATCACTATATTGTATACCTAAAACTAATATAATAGTGTACATCAACTGCTATTGAAAAATGTTTTAAATAAAACAAAAGAATACACTAATAAAGTAAATCCTTTTTCCCATGAATAAATAAGCAGAAATTGTACATATTTACTTGCTTGACTAACAATAATTCACAATTCATTAAAGACCACCTTATATAGGGGCATAGTGTAGTGGGAATTTTGTACTAGACTCCCCTAAAGACTGACACACACTTTTGTTATGCACTCAGAATTGCACAGAACAGAGGCAAAGCAACTTATGAAGTTCTGAACCTTCTATCATTTTAGAAATAAAGAAAAACAGCAGAGCACAGAACTACTGTCCCTAGCCAGGTAAGTCAATTGGTTAGAGCCTTGTTCCAGTGCACCACGGCTGCAGGTTCCAACCCCAGGCAGGGCACATACAGGAATCAATCAATGCATGCATGAATGGGCGGAACAACAAATGGATGTTTGTCTCTCCCTGCCCCTCCCTCTTTGAGATCAATAAATTTTAAAATGTTTGAAATAAAAAAGAATAAAATTATGGAATGCTCCCTCTTTCCCAGTTTGTTTTAAATGTATTATTTAGTCCTCTTAATAATAATAATAATACAATGCTGTCAGTCTTATTACTATACTCATTCTTTAAGATGAATAAACTAAAGCGTAAAGCAGTTAACTATATTGCCTAATATTACAGAGGTACTCTTTAACAAAACCAGTCACAAAGGATACATTTGTACTCAAAATAGACTGAGAGTTGCACTTTTTTCCTGATTTTAGTGAATAGAACATGTGTAGAAGCAGGATTTCACGGGAAAGTGATTCAATGGAAAGATTAGAGATTGCTCATTGCCTCAATTACACAAGTCAGCAATGACAAAATAAATGAAAAGAAAGATACCAAGTAAAATCAGACACATAAATGAGAGGCATGAATTTTTATATTAATTGTTGTGCACATACTAAATAAAATACCATGTCTGGACCTCACATTTAAAACTGTCACATATAAAATTTCTCATAACATTGGTGACTTATCTCTAAGACATGGCAGAATAATTAGAATTAAAGGAGAAAATTTTTGTCTGTTTAGAAAGCCAGATTTTAAAATTCTAACTGTATCAAGTACATTTAGTCATTATAAGTGAGTCATTGTCGGTTCTTTAAAGCAGACCCAGAGCAAGCATTTTGGTTATTATCCATAAATTAACAATAACAATAGAGAATGTGCATACAGTATCTTATCGTTTCCAAAGACGATCATATTATTTTATTTATTCATTAAAGGACTGATAGTCCAGGAAGCTGGTATGGTCACCATCCTACACATACTGAAACTCAGAGCCAGAGACTGATTGTCCTGTTCAAGGTCAAGGGTCTATCAGATATGTCATATGATAACTCTTCCTGTTAATTAAACTTGGATTTTTAATTAGTTCAAACTTGGGGCTTTCTTCTATTTTCACCATTAAACCAGATCAGTGAGACTGACATAGCATGCCGAAAAGTACACTTACTTATACATCCTGTAGAGTATAATCACTTCTAATTTTAAAAAAAAATTCACTTCAAAAGGAAACAATTGAACTGTATGATCTTGAGATCAGCAAAGAGCTCTACATGAACTATTAAAATGGCCTCATTAAATAATAAACACTTAAATTTAATTTAGATCTTTAATCACATGAAAGAGCATCATAAACTTGTACATGAGATTGAATCAAGATGAGGAATGAAGTCCAATTTAGTCTTCACATGTCATGTCTCACAAAACCATTTACATTAACAAAACTCTGTGGGATTGTCAGCTTTTTAAAGATTCTCTAGCTCTGTATTGAAAATTACGTTCTCTAGCTGGGCTTTTTCAGTTGTGGCACACGTAAGCTCAGAGTTGGGCTTTCCAGTTTCCTCCTGACGAGCTCTCCCTGTTCAGCCCATACCAATTTATTATCACAAAACGAGGAAGATGTGAGAGTGGGAAATATGAGCATATATCTATTCAGATATAATCAAAACAAAAATGTTCTAAATATGTCAAAATACTTATAAATGTATATAGCGTTTTATTTAGAGCTAGGCAACTAAAATTGTTTAAAGGTTCAATGTTCCATACAGCAAAATAAATTCTCAACATTACAAAAACTTAAATGTAAAAACTGAAATTATTACAAGTACTAGAATAAAATAATGAGTAAATATTTATTAAATTTGCGATGTAGAAAGACTTTCTAAGTATGACTTATAAGAAAGCAGCTGGTGAAGGAATCCAGCTACGAGATTAATAAATGGGATCCTTGTTCTTAGCTCCATTATTAAGCAGAGTCCTTGCAACTTAGTAAACTACTGAACTCAAGAGCATTCACTGTTACAAAAAGAAGTTAATGGAATAATATTGAAATATACATAACACCCAAAAGATTAGTGTCCTTAGTTTATAAAGCATTCTAACCAATCAATAAAAATGGATTGATTATTTTTTAGTATAGTAACATTCATTTGAGAGCTAAAACAATGTACTTCTATAATAAATTTTTTCTCTAACACTTTAAATGTTTTAGAACACTTTTTAATATGCCATAACAATCTGAGAATATTGTACTTTGAGCTAATAATATTTTAGAATATGTAAATAATATTTGAGAACATGTTTTCAGTATAAAATTTTTATGACATCTGACATGGAAAAATACTACAAGTCTCTGATAAACACTATAAAACAAATCTGTCCTTTAAATTTAAAATTAATGAGGATATATACTATTTACTGTTACTTCTCTACTGATATTTTTAAACCCTCAGATGTATATATGTTTTATTATACATCTCAAACCCAATTTTCACTATTTTGTAGATTACGATGCAAATAATTTCCCTATTGAATTTGACTCTCTCCCCCAGTTTCTCAGACAGCCTGATATAACTTGCCCTTTTGATCCTATTTTTGACTTTATTATTGTGCCCTGCCACAGACACTGGCCTTTGGCCTTTTTTATTGTTTTCAACTACCAGGAAAGGTTCTCTCTTGAAGGTTCTTTGTTTAAATTAGTATTGCCCATCATTCATTAAATCCCCATGAAGATTTCCCAGAGTTTAAAGACACCAATGTGATGAACTTATCAAAGACGTCATTATTCTGAAGTTTTGCTGTTGATCTTCTTTGTCATTTGGCTTCCAGATTCTGGCTGATTTCTTTCATTATTGACCAGTTATTCAAAATGAACACAGAGCTTTTATCACTACTCTCTGAAGTCAGAAAGAAGAAATAATGTGCCTAGTTAAGAAATATACACAATGTCTCTATTTTAAACCTAAAAACTCAAGACCCTCCTGTTACTTATTTCACATAATCCCAGGAATGGCATAGTCACCTAGTAGTTTTTGGCACCAAAAAGTAATATAATACAGTAATTCGTCAACCCTAAGTAAAAAAAAAATGTTGAAGTTCTTGATTAATTCCTCTGTAAATTGTAAAATAAACAGGCCCCCAATTCCATTTCAAGGATACCCTGTGATATTGAAACCTATGAGTGATGAAAAGGATGAATGTAGTAGGGATGGTCTTCTATTGCCTTTTGTACTTTCTCTACGTGAACCACATCTTTGGGTTTAATGGAATTTTTACAATTTGAAAAGTTCATCTACAGAAAGTAAGTGATTTTTCTCTGAAATATGTTACATAAATGTCATTCTTTATGCAGCTTTACATGTCTGATAACATTCTATAAATGCCTTCGTTTTAATTTTAAAAAAAAACTGTAATCAACAGGTTACATTCACTGGGAATCTCAGAGTAGACTTGTTATCTCAGGCTTTCAGTCCCCAAGAATCCCTGGATTTTGCTTATGTCAGTAGCACTAAAAGCTCAAATCAGCATGGCCTTTAAAAATAGTAATTAAAATGATTTCTATAGAGTATATTGAGAGACTACAGAAAATCACATAATCACAAAAATTCTTTAAATTAAATACAGAGATGGTAGCATGGAATACATTATAGTTCAAGTTTGCTTCAGAAAGGGCCTTGCTCCTTCCTATAAATAAATATCTACCCTATTCATGCAGCTAAATGACATCTGGAATTCTAAAAGCATATTCATGCCTTTGGTATAATTTGATAAGACATCAATATCCCTGAGCATATTGCAAAATTTTATCAATCATTTTATCTTTAATTTGAATGAGTCTCAGAATTATTTCTACAAGAAAATATTAATAAGAAAATAGGAAGAAAAAAGAAGAAGGGGTAGAGGAGTTACAAAGAAAGATTGAGTCTGAAGCAACTTGAATAATTTCAAACTATTAATAGCTCTCAAAGCACAGAGCCAAGTGAACAGTGTGTCAGGAACCGACAGTGTACCTCAAAGTTCTGCAAATTAACTTCCACGTAGAATACAATGTTTACTAAAGGATAAGTAATGAAGCATGTTCTTTTAAATATATCTTTTAAAGTTCAATAGTAAAGGTAGAAATTGTTTAGGATTAGATATACAAGGCTTTGGTTTTTCAGAGAAGAATTTTATCAATGCCATTAGAATTGGCAGTGCATCATGGCCACTAATAGTGCCATATAACCAATGTTTAGCCAGTTTTGTCATTTTTTAATTCTCTAGAGACAACACATTCCCTTCTAGCCTGTATCCAGAGTCGTCTACTCCAAGTGCCCTATCTTTGAAGTTAAAATGCCTTAGTTTTATATCTGTTGTACAACGCACAAATTCCAACTGACATAAAGAAAAAATAGTGGACTTCAATTTTAATCATCTATGCAAAATATTGTCCAGGGAAGTTTACATGGTTGGTAAAGAAAATGATGTATAAGCCAGAAATCAGGCTAAAATGCTAGGAGTATTCTGTTGGCCATGAAAAATACAGATTTGAATTTGTTCCAAGAAGATACGCCACAAGTGTGTTTGTAGCAATAATACTCTTGCATGTATTTCAGAGATTACATGTGATAATTTCTTAATCTGACCAAAGAGGAAGCATCTTGCTGAAACACGTATAAATTTAACCTCCCAACCAATCTGATGGCAGTGGCATCCAATACTGTTAAGACAATATAATTTAGGCAATATACAAAATGTACTAGAAGAGTTAAGTAAAACAACAGAAGATTCTCAAAAAACAGACCATGGTTTTTTACATTAAAAAATATTTCTTTTCAATTATGTTGACATTCAAATTATTTTATATTAGTTTAAGGTGTACATCATAGGGGTTAGACATTTACATAATTTATGAAGTGCTCCCGCTGATAGCTCTAGTACCCCACCTGGCACCATTCATAGTTATTAAAATATTGTTGATTATGTTCCCTATTCTGTACTGTATAAACATAATTTTAATTTGAGCTCTCCAGATATATTTAATAACTTAAGAAGAAAAGCTGATTAGAAAAAAGAAACAGGCCTAAGTTTGGTATATACTAGGATGTTGTTTCTTTCCTTTTCTTTTTTTTTAGTTTTTAGATAAATTTTTTTTTCTTAAATCAAAACAAATAGCATGTGAGTATGCAATAAAACTGACGTTCCAGTAAAATATAAAGAGAGTAGAAGGGAAATACCTGTATGAGTAGGAAAGAGAAGATCTCTGTTAAAGACCCCAGTACCAATTTCTAGTGACTGTTTTCTTGCCCTTGTAAATCAAAGCATGTGTTTCCTTGTTTATGCTATCCCAATATTAAAAATATAAAAATAAGGTCCTAAATGTTGTATGGCTCTAGATATTAAGAAATGATAAAATTATAATGTTAAAATATTTTCTGCAATGAATATAACTTACCATATATGAATCCGTTACAATGCTTGAGCATGTTATCTATGTATAAGACATGATTCACTTCTGAATGCTTTAAGAATTTTAACAATTTCAGTTACAACTACCTGAGCAGGGTCTCCACTTGGGCGAATTAAGTAGAACCAGAAAAAGAAAGCCTATGTTTAGAAAAATAAGTAAGTAAATAAATAAAACAACTAGTAAGTTTTCTGTGAATTGGGATAATAAGAGGTACGGATGATTTACAAAGGGGCTCACAGGCACACAGTTCTCTTGGTTGGGAAAATCTGTTCCTCGTGCTTGGGGGTGTTCCTGCTTCCACGCACTCACCAGACTGCTTTATGGATCTGCTGTCCTCCACAGAGAGCCCTCACACTGGGCATGCAGGCTGACCTCAAGAAGTTCACCGACAAGTGGCAGAGACAGACACGAGGAATACACAATTACAATGATAATGTAGAAAGTTCTATAGTGCTTGTAGGTGTAGAAGCTGTGGAATGCAAAAGAGGCTCACCTGAGAAAATCTGAGTGGTTAGGGTCACTTGATTTTGATCTTAAATAGTCAGTAGAGTTAGCCAAGTGAAAGAGAAGGATAAAGATGTTCAAGTTAAAGAGAATATACAATGGCACAAAGGCAAGAAAGACCATGTGCATGTCCTTTGATATGGCAGACACTTAGGTGTGTGTGGAGAAGTGACAAGGGATGAGTCAAGTTAATACAGATGAGGAGAAAAAATTGTTATTCTGAATGTGAAGAGGGAATTTAAACAGGAGACATTGATTTTAAACAAAGAAGTGACAGCTAAGATTAGTTTCAGAATTTTCCCTCTGGAAATGTCTAAGATAATGAATCTTTTAAAAGGAAGCAAAAAAAAAAATCCCAACCAACTACATGAGCGATGCCTCCCTAAATTGAGGTAGCAGCAATGGGGAGAAAAGGGGGTGTGCTAATGATGAAGTATTTAAGAGAATGAAGGAACAGATTTTGAGAGTTGACAGCATGTGATGTAAAGAAGGTGAGTGAGTCTAGGCTGGCTCCTTACTTCTGACTTGAGGGGCTGGATGGGTGGTAGTTACACTTATAAAACAGAAAATAAAGAGAGAAAGTTGGAATTTAATTAACAGTAATTTTTATTTTAATGGAATCTCATGTTTTATTTTGCCCTTAATTTTCCCCAAATTTTCCAACACTGCTGTTTATCACTGGTTTCAATAAACAAAGTGCTGGCCAAATCTTTATGCTGGGGCTCCACAGGAAGTCTGAAAACATGTTGGGTGAAATATTTGCAGATTTGTGGAATCAAGTTGCTGTCAACAATAGGATTGTTCTAGTTAAAAAGAAAAAAACTGCTCTTAGCTTTTCTCCCTTTTCATAACATATATATTTAGGTTCTAAATATAATCACATTTCTTATCTGAAAGGATTCTAGGTAGAAAATCTTTCAATCAGAATTACTAATTTCTCCAGCACTGTCATAAATTTGCAACTGCTTTGTCAGAATGCTGAATTTTCCAAGTAACAAAGCCAAAAGGTTACTAAACATGAAGATGCCAACTGTTTTTCTGTCTTTGTTGATTCTCCTCTTGGAACTGTAAACAGACACCCCACTCCCTGAAATTCTCTTGTTATCAATTCATGACATACTTCATACCATATGCTTCTCTAGTAAGTTTATTCAATCATTCTAAAGGGCAACATCTATTTCTTTCCCTTCTGCTCAAAACCTTTTTACTCTATAAGTTTATATGATAATTTAGGAGCTAGAAAAAAACAGCAATAAAAAATCCTCTACAAATAAAACAGGCTGGTAGCAAGTAAATGAGAATATGTGTAATTGTGCATTAAAACAATCAAATAGAGGAACAAAACTTGAACAGAGGTGAGACAAAAACTTGTTAAAGCAATCCTGACAATTATTTCACATGGAACACAATTAAAACTTCTCAAAATGAAGGAAGAGATCAACGAATTTTAAACATGGTATTGAACCAAAGAATAAGGCATAAAAATATTACATGCAGTGTAATATTACAGAATATTTATGATTCATTTACATAAATTTCACAAACTGTATTGTCTAGGACTGTATCCACAGATGGGTAAACAATAGAAAAACAAGGGCATTTTGATCACAAAAATCAGTATAGTCAAATCCCCTAGATAAAACAGAGGGGGTATCTGGGAGGAGCTGCTTCTTTAAAGTTGTTCATCTAATTTTTGACCTAGGACTTGTAACAGAGATGTTTGCTTTGTAAGAATCAATTCATTATACTGCACTTTGATTCTTTTTGTACTTGTTCTGTGATTGTTATACTTCATGATAGAAAGATATTTTCTTAATGAAACACATAAAGGTCAGAATACAGATAAGTGCCCTAAAGAACTTTTCTTCACAGACGATCATCAATCTATGGAAAGTTCTTACCAGGCAAGTTTGCTGAAGCAACTTCAACGGAGTCACTCAGAAAAAATTAGACAAGGCCATGGGGAGCAATTATAACTGAAGAGAATGAGCCAACAAGTCTTCCACTTTTCTAAAAACTATTTCTCGCATGAACATTTTTCACAAAATAGGAAGCAAAAGCCTGAAACCTTACAAGGTTATCTAATTCTCCAACAATAAACATGTCAATCTCTGTTTAATTAAATTGGCTCTAAATTGCTAAATTTCTATTTCCTAGCCAAAACTCCATTGAAACAAAATATTTGTTTGTTAAGGTAATGCTAAATGATCTGTAACACTTTATATACTTCCTGTGAAATACTGTTTTGTAGGTTTAAGCCACAATGTATAATACATCCCCAGCATTTTCACTGTGCTCTGTATTGTTCTATTTACAACACTAGAACAACAGATCTAGAATTGCTTCCATGAAATACTGAATTAGTGGCATTAGAAAAATATCAACTGTCACCGTAATAAGTAAAATTAAAACTCACTGTAAAACATAAAGACTGAAAGTAATTATTCTCAATAAAAAACAAAGGCAAATACCAAAGGCTGCAGGGGGCACTTTAGCTTGCCCCTCCACCATATCCCCATAATTTCCCTCAGCACCTGTGAATCTACCCTAAATAGAAGAGTTACAAATAAATAAACAAAAATAAAGAAAGAAAGAAGAAATGTGTGCTTACTATATGGTTTCAAGCAAGAGACTCAGCACTCTTTCCTATGGTATTCATGTCTCACCACATCTGAAATTATTTGCTAAGTACACAATAATCAATGAGATCATTTATCCCCAATCTTTATAAAACATATTGTATTTCTTAATTCTATTTATTTATTTTTAGAGAGAGGGGAAAGGAGGGAGAAAAAGAGGGAGAGAAACATCAATGCGAGAGAAAAAGATTGATCAGTTCACTCTCGCGTGCACCCCGATCAAGAATGGAACCCACAACCCAGATATGTGCCCTGACTAGGAATCAAACCCGTGATCCTTTTTTTTTTTTTCATGGAACAATGCCCAAACAAACAAGCCACACCAGTAAGGGCTATCCTATATATTCAGAATTAATATATTCTCTGTATATTTTAGGCAAAAGCTCAAGTTTATTTTTCTATTTTAGATAACCTTCCAAAATCATGGTAAATATTATCCAACAGTTATAGTTTATGGAAATCACACCTAATAAAAAAATTCAGCTTCAGTCCTATAGCTTGGTCATGGCCCATGAACCAAATGGCTCATGGCTTCTCCTTAGCAAACACTTCTTCAAGGTTCAGGCAGAGACTTTGGTGCCTACAGTGTTTGATTACACTTTGCATCATTGCATCCCCGTCCTGCAGCAAGGCCAAATATTGAGTGGAAGAAAACTTAAGAGTACCAGTCCCTTTCTGTGAACTAGAATGTCTCCTGGTCCAGACCCACCAAATCCCAAAGACATTGAATAATTTCAGGTGAAATGAATGTCATATATTAGAAGGAAAATAGATTCTCAGGGTTGAAAGCCACCTTTAAATCAAGTTCAATCATCCATCTAATAGTGTACAACATTATAGTCAGACAGTCATCCCCAACCTTTGCTTGAATGGACCTGGAAGATTTTCAGAGTTACCGAATACATGTAGAGAAAAGTTGTTTGCAGATGATCATTTAACATGTAAAGAAGGGATGACTAATCAGAGTAGTCAGAGCCCAACATTTACTGACATTCACTGACAATCCTAACATTTATGTTTTACTGGTGGATGGGATTACTATGCCTAATGGCCAAAAGTGGGCTGCTCGCATCCTACCCTTTGTTAAGGACTTTCTCCCACTGCCTTTGTCCAATGCTGTGTTTATTGTCTATTTGCTTGTGACTGAGTGATGAAGTGAGGTCACACCCATACCACTCAACTCATTTTCAGTTCAGTGGGCGGGGAGCAGGAAGTCCTTCCTATACTTCCCAATCCAGGCCTTGTCTCCAATCCAGTTCGTTTGGGATATTGGAGAAGTAATAAAAGCAATATTGCTCATTTTGTGTAGTAAGTCTTATGTGTATACAACACAATTTTTTTTAAAAGGAGAGGTAAGAGGTACCAAGAACCCCTATTATTGTGATACATATTCTTCAAGGTGCCAACGATGGAATGATAATGCCCTTACCGTCAAATAATATATAGGCTAAATTAGACATAAAGAGTTACAGCTGATATGAGAACATGGTATCCTGGATACAGTAGTAAGCTCTACCTGCAACAGCCATGAAACTTTTATAAGAAATAGAACATTTAACCCAAATCCTGAAAGACATGCAGATATTCCAGATGAATCAGAAAAGAAAGGGCAATTCAGGTCAAACAGACAGCATGAGCAAGGGCAAAGAGGCACAAACCAGTAGATGAGGTAAAACATTCCTTTTTATGTGCTACTGAACACTACACACACAGAAGAACCTGGGACAAATGGATGGGATTCCCTTTACAGAACGGACAATAAAGTTATGCATTTTGAGAGTGCAGAAAATACAGGGTGGGGCAAAAGCAGACTTATAGCTGTTTGCGTGGAAAACAATACCATAATGAATAAATAGTAACACAAGAATAAATGCTGTGTTTCACATACTCACAACTGTAAACCTCCTTTTTCCTCATCCTGTAATTAACAATGTTAGGGGGTGGGGGTGATAACTGGAAGAAAATATGATAATTTTCCCAATTTTTTTTTTTATGTCAGAGTCTCTAGCTAGGGTTCCCAAGATATTAAGCCACTTTCAGATTAATGACGGACAGTTTTTTCATCTCTGTATTTCTGTAATTTTACATATGCTTAAACTACTATCTTCTCATTGCCCTTTTTCCCTCTACTCCCCTTTTTTAATTTTTTAATTAAATTTACTGGGGTGACATTGGTTAACAAAATATAGGTTTCAAGTGTACAACTCTATGATACATCACCTAAATGTTGCATTTTGTATTTACCACCCAAAGTCAAATCTCTTGTCACCATATATTTGACCTGCTTTACCCCTTAATACTGCCCGCACCTCTCTCTTCTGGCAACTGCTATACTGTTGTCTGTGTCTATGAGCTTTTATTAGTCTTTTTTATTTATTTATTGCTTTCAGTTTTATACCTCTCATATGAGTGAAATCACATGGTTCTTGATTTTTTACATCTGACTTATTTCACTGGGAATGATTCTCAAAATCCATCCATGTTGTCATAAGTGGCAGTATTTCATTTTTTATGGCTGAATATTACTCCATTGTATATACATGCCACATCTTTATCCAATCATCTATCAAAGAACACTTCAGTTGTTCCCAGGTCTTGGCCACTGTGAATAATGCTGTAATAAATATAGGAGTGCATATATCTTTATGAATAAATGTTTTCAAACTTCTCAGATAAATATCCAGAAGAGAAGTTGGCATTTTTTTAAGAAATAGAACAAAAAGTCATAGATTTGTACAAAACTACAAACATCCCTGAATAGCCAAAGTAATCCTGAGAAAAAAGAACAAAATCAAAGGTGTCACACACTCCCTGACTTCAAGTTATAAAACATAGTGACAGTAGTCAATCAAACACCACGACATTGGCAGATAAACAGACACACAGACCAATGGAACAGAATTGAGAGTCCAGAAATAAACCCACATGTATATGGGCAAATAATTTTTAACAAAGACAAAAACATACAATGGAAATAAGAAAGTCTCTACTTCCCATTTCTTGATGCAGTCAGTCACTTTTTAGTTATCACCTCTCCCATGAAGTCTTCTGTGATTCCTGGTGTGTATTATCTCCATCCCCATTGTTTTCACAGCTCCCTGAACTTCCTCCAGCCTAAAAGTACTACTCTGCTTTGGCATTGTCTGCTATCTCTCTTTCTGATGAAGCTATGAAGTCCATGGGAGCAGTGACTTTATGCTTCTTATTATGGACTCAGAATCCAACACATCACTTGGCTTATAGGGGATGTAGAAATATTTGTGAACTCAATGATAACTAATAAGCTAATCAATTATCAAGCATCTACTGTTCCACAAAGACAGTCCTTAGGTAGAATATTTAATGATAAATTATGTATGTGTGTTTTCAATAGCTAGAAAACTAAAATAACTCCCATTAGAACTTTTTTTACCAGATATCATTTTGATATAAATAAAACAGAGCTAGAGTACCTATGTTGACAGAAAAAAAGACTTGTTAATAGTAATGCCCATAAATTTGCATGTAGGTACACAGTGTGATACTCAGCTAAAACATACCTGTGAGGTGTTCCAGGTGTTTACACTGGAGCCTGCTCTGACTGGTCAGCGCTGGGTGGGTGCCAGTGCCTGTTTCATATTAGTTGTCAGATATGCTTAGCATCACTGCTATATACACAAAATGAGAAATGCAGATGAGTATCCATCTCACAGAATTAGTTATGAGTAACCCTGTGAAGTAATTTGAATCCCATCCTTGACTTTTATTTCCATGCTTTTCAAATTGTATGCTTGTCACCCCTAGGAGTTATGGAGACCAGGGGTGGAAAGGTTCAGCCACCTTTCTCCCACACCCAAGCCCCTCCCAGAGCAGCTCAATCATTATTAACCTCATCCTCCTATCCCAGCCATCTCCTTCCCAGAGAACTGAGTAACAAAGCCGTTTCTTTTCCATTTCTTTCCTTATCTGATTAGGACTCAGTCACCTTGGCTGTATGAGTGTGTGAGCACGTTCTTGCTCACGGGAGCATGCAACAGGAGTTGCTTGACTCCATGAGGATGGTTACAATCTAGTAGAACTTTTTAAAACACTCATTTACACATGCAAATAACTATTAAGCAGCTATTAATTATCTGCCTTTATAATGCTGATAAAGGCTGGCATACTCATTAACTATTGGAAATTGTGAACACACGTTTTCTCATTTTGTATAAATATACTTTTCTAGCTCACAGGGATCAAAATTAATAATTCTATGTAATCTAAATTTGAAAGCATTAATCTGTTACTTTTCCATACTGATGATCACTGCCTTAGAGGAAAAAACTACTCAGTAAGTATAAGTGGAAATTCTATGTATATGTTTCATATCAGATTTTTAAAATATTCTCATGTAGGGCCCCTTCAAACTAAGGCCCCAGGAGCCTTTCTGTGACAGTGGGACTGAAAACAACTTAGGGCAAGATCACCCCCAGATTGGCTGCTGAGTCTGGTTTAAGTTCTTCCTACTTCATTTCATTCTGAATAGCCTCATATGGTTATCTAAATTGTTATCATATTTATTGAAGTCGATCTCTGCCCAGTATACTTTCCCTTTGGGAAATCCTTTTTGGTTCACACAATTCAGGTGAGGCTGACCAAGCCCCAGAAGGAAACAAATGGGTAAAGCCAGTACAATCAAAAATGCCTAGGCAACTTCTGCTAAAGCTTTCTGTAATGGCACTCTAGGTTCCTCTATGATCATTAACTTAACAACCATGTCACCAGGCTGCAGGGGCTGTTTCCCATGATGTGGAGACCCCAGAATGAAGACACAGATGGAGGTCTGAGAGGTGCAGACTGTGTTCATTAGAAGTCAGTGAGAACTAGTGTCAACTAGATAGACATAATTTTTATGAAATATCTCAGAAGTGCAACGTTGGTGTTTTGAAATCTATAAAAAGAAGTTTTCTTTTCCTGTTAGAATACGATTTTACATGTTTAAAAATTTGAGGGTTTTGTTTTCGTTGTTTTTCCATGGATATGAACTAAGAGAAGGGAATGCTGGAGGGTTGGGGGCGTGCAAGGAAGAGGGGGAAAGAGGGAAAAATTGGGAAAACTGATATAGCATATTCAGTAAAATATACTTTTAAAAAATAATTGGAAGATATCATACATGCCATCAATTGCAACTATGTAAATACATAATGAGAAGAAGGGAAAATAAATGTCTTCCTGGGCAGAGAGAGAAAAGGCCTCATCCAAGAAACATTATTCCTACTTAGAGTTTTTTCTGTGCATTCATCAGCTAAATCACAACTTGCAGTCATTCCCTTCCTTCCTTCTCTACTACATTGCCGTTGTGCTTAGAAAAATCATAGGCCTTCCTGGAGACAGTCTGACTGGGATGATGCCAAAATGTGTGAAAAAGGTAGCAGCCTAGCAAATAATGGGAGGTGAGCAGGCTAGCAGAGAGCACAGCAAAGTGAAAAGACAGAAGTAAAGGGATTCTTGAACAGGACTTTTATGAAAAAGCACCACACACAGCACAAAAGACACTCGGTATTTCGTCTTTATTTTACTTAGCTAATTTCAGAGGATTTACTCATTTACTATCTAAATTTATTTTTCCCTAATTGCTAATATTTGATTGGCATTTCTGAAAGGACCCAATAAGCCAGAGGCTTTTTCCTTGTCCATAAAGCCTAGAGTAAACGCCAAAGAGTCAGGGGAAGCTTAGCAAGCTAAGAAACAAGGTCCAACACCTGGGATCAAAGGATTAACTGGCTAGTATATCTCCCCAGGCAGAGCTGGGCCCGTGCTCCGTGACACTGGGCACCGTCTGCTGAATCACATCTGATTTTCATTTGGTTACAGGGTGAGAAGGCAGAGGGGGACACACAGAACTCATTGGACAGGTACAGAGGCCTTGAACTCTAGCTAGGAGATTGATAACACCTAAATCTGCAGCAGGGTCTCAGGTAAGAAGTATTTATGAGACCAACTGTAAATTCTCCTGCAAACCTCTACCACATGGTAGAGGGTTTGTGAGGAGAGAAGCAGCATAGTTAGCAGTAAGCAAAGGCAAAGCAGACTGCGGGCCGGGGTAGGGAAGGCATAAACTCACAATCCTTATTCTGATCAAATTTAGGAAAAACCAGGACTTGTTTGAGTGTGGCAGGACATGCTATTTCCAGTGTTTGACCTTAGAACTTCGTCTCTTTTCTGGTCTGAACAGCAGTGTCATTGGGCAGCTTGTCACGGACACACACGATTAAATCATTCCTTAAGAGCCATTAGCATAGCCAAAACAATTGTTACCAAGGTTAATTTCTTTAGTAACCTTTAAATTTATTTCTAGACATAAGTCACCAAGTGTATATCAATAATTATTTGATTTGTGGATGTTTCAGACACAGCAGAATGAAGAACTATCTTCCAAGAGACATGATGACAAATGGAAACAACAGCGAAAAAGGATGATTGGACCATTCCTTGACATCCTGAAATAGTAAAATTTAAAGTCATCGATTCTCATGGTCAAGAGCTTATTCCGAAAATTTCCTGGAAATAGCATTTATGCAGTTATTTTATGTGAGAAGTGAGAACACACATAAAGAAAAAAAATAGCAGTGTCACAGAGTAAACTAATGAAGACACATTTAAACAACATCACAGGATTTTAGTATCAAAAAAACAAAATAATTAGCGGTTTGCACTAAAAATGCTTCCTACTTCTTTTGTAAATCATTAAACAGAGGCACTTTTGTCATGGTATTACTGTGCCATCCTGTTTTCCTTCCATAATATTTCTCTTTTTAGCTGTTTCAAAATAATGACTCAACTAGTCATTAACACTTTAAACCCCATGTAACTTTTTCACAACTTAAATGAACTACAGGCACACACATTCATAAAGGAAAGAGTCAAAGTAAGCTGGGTCATAGAATGCTGAGGGAAACAGTGGGGACAACCAGAAAAATCACCCTCCAAAGGAACTGTGTTGGACTTTTAATACAGCTCCTTTTAGGTATCTCCTTGAGATACATTAATCAATTTTGGTGGCAAATCTCCTGATCTGAAGTCACTTTATGCTGTTTGTTACATATTTCTGACAGTCAGCATCTACATTTCCCTTTTGCATAACAGACATCAACTTAAGTCTGAGCAAGCTCTTTGACGTGAATGTAGCCCTGTCTGGGTACAGGGCCTCAACTGGAGCCTCATCCCCTACACTGACCAAAAAATTGTAGTTTTGATTTTTGGTCAGGGCACATACCAAGGTTGCAGGTTCCCTCCCTGGTCAGGGTGCTTATAATAGGCAATTGATAGATGTTTCTCACATCTTTCTCTCTCTCCCCCTAAAATCAATAAATACATCCTTGGGTGAGGATTATAAATAAATAAATAAAAGTGAATGTATAACTGTAAACTTCAATATCACCAAACCATAGACTCTCCATAGTTACAAACAAGATGTATATACACCTCTCATACTTTCAAAGATTAAGCAAAACTGTTTGTCTGTTTAAAGGGATCAAAAGCAGATCTGTGATTTCTGGTAGAAACCAAAGCTCACATTACCTTGAGAAGTGCCACCAGATGGACACAGCTTACCATACTCAATTTTGACTGATGTGTGGTAACTGTCATTGAGGCTACAGTATAAGTTATATAATGCACAAGTTACCAGGACACCAGAACTGGGGTCCCCATAGCAAAGCTATGGAACAACAATAATATATAATATGCATAAATTGTCATTGAGGAAAACAAACAGGAGCAAAGGCAGCCCTGATTTCCTGAAATCGGAATCTGCTCCCTCACTGTGTTACCATTGCCGCTGCCCTAGTTCACATCATGGTCGCTCACCCTTGACCTGTCCCAAGTGCTTCCTAATTGTTTTTCTTGTCTTCTGTACACCCAGTCTTGCTCTCTCACTCTATTCCCAATCCATTCTGCATACAACGACTAGATTCATTATTAAAAACACATTGTCTGAGGACTTCCAGCCAAGGTGGAGGCGTAGGTGGAAATACTGTGCCTCCTCCCATGACCAAGATAAAGGACAACAAAGATTTATAAACAATAACACAACCAGAACACAGAAAATTGAACTATGGAAGCCCGACAACAATTCAACCAGACTGGTAAGAGGAACAGAGTCAGCCATCGGCGGACAGAGAATGCAGCAGGAAAAGGCAGACCTGAGAGCTTTGGGGAGCATAGGTGGCATGGAGCTTGCAGACACCTGATGCTCGGGGAGAAGATGAGCAGAGCACGTAGGGCATGCAGGGCGGTTGGCCGACCGTGGACACACATTAACACACAGATAAACTAGGCAAGAGCAGGTAGTGAGACTGACCGCACAGCCCAGGGTCCCAGTGATGGGAAATAAAGTCTAAAAACACCAATTGAAAAGGTGCTGGGAGAGGCTCCCAGCCTCATACAAGAGGTCGTTGAGGAGACCTACAAGGTCCTGTAGTGTACATAGGCCCACCCACCTGGGAACCAGCGCCGGGGGGCCCAGTTTGCTTGTGGGAGGCAGCAGAGGGGACGAAAATCTGAGAGAGCACAGAACAGGCGCCATTGTTTTCTCTCTAACCCCGCCCCCACAGACATTGCCACAACCCCACAACTAGGTTGCCCCACCCTGGTAAACACCTAAGGCTCCATCACCCATACATAACAGGCAGCACCTGACCAAAAATGACTCAAACAGAAGAGCAGCTCAAGCCCCAGAACCAATACTTTTAAGTGACAAAGAAAGAGCTAACATATCAGATGCATAGTTCAAAACATTGGTGATCAGGATGCTCACAGAACTGGCTGAATTTGGTTGCAAATTAGATGAAAAAATGAAGGGTACACTAAGTGAAATGAAGGAAAATGCACAGGGAACCAAAAGGGATGGGAAGGAAACTGGGACTCAAATCAGTGGGGTGGACCAGAAGGAAAAAAGAAACAACCAAACAGAAAAGAATGAAGAAACAAGAATTCAAAAAAATGGGGAGAGGCTTAGGAACCTCCAGGACATCTTTAAATGTTCCAACATCTGAATTATAGGAGTACCAGAAGGGGAAGAGGAAGAGCAACAAGTGGAAAACTTATTTGAATGAATAATAAAGGAGAACTTCCCCAGTCTGGCAAAGGAAATAGACTTCCAGGAGGTCCAGGAAGCTCAGAGAGTCCCAAAGAACGTGGACCCAAGGAGGAACACACCAAGGCACATCATAATTACATTAGCCAAGATTAAATGAAGGTGAGAATTCTAGAAGCAGCAAGAGATAAGGGGACAGTCACCTACAAAGGAGTTCCCATCAGACTGTCAGCTAATTTCTCAAAAGAGACCTTACAGGCAAGAAGGGACTGGAAAGAAGTATTCCAAGTCATGAAAGGCAAGGATCTACATCCAAGACTGCTCTATCCAGCAAAGCTTTCATTTAGAATGGAAGAGCAGATAAAGTGCTTCTCAGAGAAGGTCAAGTTCAAGGAGTTCAGCATCACCAAGCCCTTATTATATGAAATGTTAAAGGGACCTATTTAAGAAAAAGAAGATAAAAAATATGAACAGTGAAAGGACAGCAAACTCACAGTTATTAACATCCACACCTAAAAGAAAAACAAAAACAAAAATAAACTAAGCAAACAACTAGAACAGGAACAGAACCACAGAAATGGAGATCACATGGAGGGTTAGCAACAGGGGAGTGGGAGGAGGAGAGAGGGGGAAAAGGTACAGAGAATAAGTAGCATAGATGGTAGGTAGAAAATAGACAGGGGGAGGGCACGAATAGTATGGGAAATGTAGAAGCTAAAGAACTTAAGACACATAGACATGAACTAAAGGGGGGAATGTGGGTGAAAGAGGGTGTGCAGGGTTGAGGGGAATCAAGGGGGCAATACGGGACAACTGTAATAGCATAATCGATCAAATATATTTAAAAAATCCCCCAAACCTTGAGATTCTCTGCCAAGAGCCTGGAGTAGCTGCCTTTAAGTCCTGGAATATAATGGTGAGAGTAGATATACCTTTAGGTAACCCTGGGTCCCAGGATTCACCAGTCCTGGATACGACAGATCTCACATTAATAGCCAGATTAATAACCACATTCCTGCAGCTCTGAGTCAGACCTCCAAGCCCCCCTCAAATAACACGAAGGATCCCCCTATGGAGGATGCACTCAGATACAGGCGTGCTGGCATTTTTCTGGTTTGGTCTGCTCACCCAGAAGTCTGGCACAGCTGTAGCTGCTAATGCCCTTTGTGGACCTGTCACCCATTTTGCTAAGGGTGCACCTTGTCAAGGGGCTCTCAGGTTTCAGCTTAAATGTCACATTTTCAGGGATGCCTTCCTGGTCCCTTCCCCATGACTGGGTGAGGTCCTCTCTTCTACACTCCCATGGGTCTCTGCACTTCTGTCTTCCAGACTTGCAGGCTTATAATTATTTAGTTGATTCCTCTATTTCTTCAATTTAAGAATGCCCTATCCCAACATTTTAAACATTCTAAAATTGGTGATGTCTTATAATTGAAACGAAATCATCATATGTGATAATTTTCTGTCAATCATGGAAAAGTTATTGAAACAATGGTATCTCTTACAATTTGTACCATTTTACAATTGCTTGGAATCCTTTTGGGAATGTAATTGAGCATGCATTTATTACTTATTCTTTTAGGTCCAGCCTGTTTTGGCATTAAGAATCCAGGAATTTCCTCCATTAAATTATGGATAATTTTGCTTATGAAAAGTACTGTACAATTGTTAAAGTACAAACTTCTGAGTTAAACCTGATTCTTGTCCTAGTCATGACAATTGCAGTGTTATAGTATACAAAAAATTATGTGTAAATACATACATATACAAAATTGTTGTATGGTATAATATTGTATATATATAATTATATAAATGATTTACTTTTTCAATTATAAGACATATCACAAATTATAAAACATTAAAAATGTTGGGGCAGGTTATATCTAAAATTGAAGAAATATGGAAAATACGGAAATCATTTAAATAATTATAGTGTACATATATATCTGCATATTGTATATGATATGCATATATTACATGTGTACTATACATTATATATATATTTTTTCCTCTCTTCCGTTCTGGGCTCTAAACTCCAAGAGGGCTGCTGAAAACTCTTGTTCATCCCTCTCCAGCAACTAGTACAGCACCCTGCCATCGTGTATCGGGGCCTCGGTATATATCGCACTGATTGGACCTTTGTCTCACTCACTCTTCTTTTGATTCTAATGACATTTAAGCAAACAATTAGTGACTTAAGAACAGGGACAATTCACTCACCCAACAAATATTCATTGTATGCTCATTCATCACTGACTTCCTGGTGGAGAATAGGAGAGCTTCGTAGAGTGCGTAGCTTGAAGCTGGACTTAAATGAGTGAGTATTTAATAAATTCATGCCCAATCACATTTCCAAAAGGATTTGAAGCAAATTACAAAATACATACAATACAACAGAGTAAGCAATCAGAAGATAAATCAGTATGACTAGAAAGTAAAGTCTGAATAATAAGATGGAGCCACAGGGAGAGTCTGAGGCACCAGTACATGCCGTGAAGTCGTACACAGTAGCCCATTCTGTTTCTTTGTGTGTGTGCGTATGTGTATGAGTGCATGCATATGGAATCAGGGAATGGAGGGATAGGAAGACAATGTGGTTTTTAAAAAATATATTTTATTGATTATGCCATTGCAGTTGTCCCATTTCCCCTGCTTGATTCGCCTCCACCCTGCACACCCCTTCCCACCCACACTCCCCCCTTTAATTCATGTCCCTGTGTCATAAGTTCTTTAGCTTCTACATTTCCCACACTACTCTTGCCCTCTCCCTGTCTATTTCCTCCCCACCGTCTATGCTACTTATTCTCTGTACCATTTGCCTCCTCCTCCTCCCCCAACTCCCCTGTTGCTAACCTTCCACATGATCTCCATTTCTGTGGTTCTGCTCCTGTTTTAGGTGTCTGCTTAGTCTGCTTTTGTTTTAGGTGTGGATGTTAATAACTGTGAGTTTGCTGTCCTTTCACTGTTCATATTTTTTATCTTCTTTTTCTTAGATAGGTCCCTTTAATGTTTCATATAATAAAACCTTGGTGATGATGAACTTCTTGAACTTGACCTTATCTGAGAAGCACTTTATCTGCTCTTCCATTCTAAATAAAAGCTTTGCTGGATAGAGCAGTCTTGGATGTAGATCCTTGCCTTTCATGACTTGGAATACTTCTTTCCAGTCCCTTCTTGCCTGTAAGGTCTCTTTTGAGAAATTAGCTGACAGTCTGATGGGAACTCCTTTGTAGGTGACTGTCCCCTTATCTCTTGCTGCTTCTAGAATTCTCACCTTCATTTAATCTTGGCTAATGTAATTATGATGTGCCTTGGTGTGTTCCTCCTTGGGTCCACGTTCTTTGGGACTCTCTGAGCTTCCTGGACCTCCTGGAAGTCTATTTCCTTTGCCAGACTGGGGAAGTTCTCCTTTATTATTCATTCAAATAAGTTTTCCACTTGTTGCTCTTCCTCTTCCCCTTCTGGTACTCCTATAATTCAGATGTTGGAACATTTAAAGATGTCCTGGAGGTTCCTAAGCCTCTCCCCATTTTTTTGAATTCTTGTTTCTTCATTCTTTTCTGTTTGGTTGTTTCTTTTTTCCTTCTGGTCCACCCCACTGATTTGAGTCCCAGTTTCCTTCCCATCCCTTTTGGTTCCCTGTGCATTTTCCTTCATTTCACTTAGTGTACCCTTCATTTTTTCATCTAATTTGCAACCAAATTCAGCCAGTTCTGTGAGCATCCTGATCACCAATGTTTTGAACTATGCATCTGATATGTTAGCTCTTTCTTTGTCACTTAAAAGTATTGGTTCTGGGGCTTGAGCTGCTCTTCTGTTTGAGTCATTTTTGGTCAGGTGCTGCCTGTTATGTATGGGTGATGGAGCCTTAGGTGTTTACCAGGGTGGGGCAACCTAGTTGTGGGGTTGTGGCAATGTCTGTGGGGGCGGGGTTAGAGAGAAAACAATGGCGCCTGTTCTGTGCTCTCTCAGATTTTCGTCCCCTCTGCTGCCTCCCACAAGCAAACTGGGCCCCCCGGCGCTGGTTCCCAGGTGGGTGGGCCTATGTACACTACAGGACCTTGTAGGTCTCCTCAACGACCTCTTGTATGAGGCTGGGAGCCTCTCCCAGCACCTTTTCAATTGGTGTTTTTAGACTTTATTTCCCATCACTGGGACCCTGGGCTGTGCGGTCAGTCTCACTACCTGCTCTTGCCTAGTTTATCTGTGTGTTAATGTGTGTCCACGGTCGGCCAACCGCCCTGCATGCCCTACGTGCTCTGCTCATCTTCTCCCCGAGCATCAGGTGTCTGCAAGCTCCATGCCACCTATGCTCCCCAAAGCTCTCAGGTCTGCCTTTTCCTGCTGCATTCTCTGTCCGCCGATGGCTGACTCTGTTCCTCTTACCAGTCTGGTTGAATTGTTGTCGGGCTTCCATAGTTCAATTTTCTGTGTTCTGGTTGTGTTATTGTTTATAAATCTTTGTTGTCCTTTATCTTGGTCATGGGAGGAGGCACAGTATTTCCACCTACGCCTCCACCTTGGCTGGAAGTCCTCAGACAATGTGTTTTTAATAATGAATCTAGTCGTTGTATGCAGAATGGATTGGGAATAGAGTGAGAGAGCAAGACTGGGTGTACAGAAGACAAGAAAAACAATTAGGAAGCACTTGGGACAGGTCAAGGGTGAGCGACCATGATGTGAACTAGGGCAGCGGCAATGGTAACACAGTGAGGGAGCAGATTCCGATTTCAGGAAATCAGGGCTGCCTTTGCTCCTGTTTGTTTTCCTCAATGACAATTTATGCATATTATATATTATTGTTGTTCCATAGCTTTGCTATGGGGACCCCAGTTCTGGTGTCCTGGTAACTTGTGCATTATATAACTTATACTGTAGCCTCAATGACAGTTACCACACATCAGTCAAAATTGAGTATGGTAAGCTGTGTCCATCTGGTGGCACTTCTCAAGGTAATGTGAGCTTTGGTTTCTACCAGAAATCACAGATCTGCTTTTGATCCCTTTAAACAGACAAACAGTTTTGCTTAATCTTTGAAAGTATGAGAGGTGTATATACATCTTGTTTGTAACTATGGAGAGTCTATGGTTTGGTGATATTGAAGTTTACAGTTATACATTCACTTTTATTTATTTATTTATAATCCTCACCCAAGGATGTATTTATTGATTTTAGGGGGAGAGAGAGAAAGATGTGAGAAACATCTATCAATTGCCTATTATAAGCACCCTGACCAGGGAGGGAACCTGCAACCTTGGTATGTGCCCTGACCAAAAATCAAAACTACAATTTTTTGGTCAGTGTAGGGGATGAGGCTCCAGTTGAGGCCCTGTACCCAGACAGGGCTACATTCACGTCAAAGAGCTTGCTCAGACTTAAGTTGATGTCTGTTATGCAAAAGGGAAATGTAGATGCTGACTGTCAGAAATATGTAACAAACAGCATAAAGTGACTTCAGATCAGGAGATTTGCCACCAAAATTGATTAATGTATCTCAAGGAGATACCTAAAAGGAGCTGTATTAAAAGTCCAACACAGTTCCTTTGGAGGGTGATTTTTCTGGTTGTCCCCACTGTTTCCCTCAGCATTCTATGACCCAGCTTACTTTGACTCTTTCCTTTATGAATGTGTGTGCCTGTAGTTCATTTAAGTTGTGAAAAAGTTACATGGGGTTTAAAGTGTTAATGACTAGTTGAGTCATTATTTTGAAACAGCTAAAAAGAGAAATATTATGGAAGGAAAACAGGATGGCACAGTAATACCATGACAAAAGTGCCTCTGTTTAATGATTTACAAAAGAAGTAGGAAGCATTTTTAGTGCAAACCGCTAATTATTTTGTTTTTTTGATACTAAAATCCTGTGATGTTGTTTAAATGTGTCTTCATTAGTTTACTCTGTGACACTGCTATTTTTTTTCTTTATGTGTGTTCTCACTTCTCACATAAAATAACTGCATAAATGCTATTTCCAGGAAATTTTCGGAATAAGCTCTTGACCATGAGAATCGATGACTTTAAATTTTACTATTTCAGGATGTCAAGGAATGGTCCAATCATCCTTTTTCGCTGTTGTTTCCATTTGTCATCATGTCTCTTGGAAGATAGTTCTTCATTCTGCTGTGTCTGAAACATCCACAAATCAAATAATTATTGATATACACTTGGTGACTTATGTCTAGAAATAAATTTAAAGGTTACTAAAGAAATTAACCTTGGTAACAATTGTTTTGGCTATGCTAATGGCTCTTAAGGAATGATTTAATCGTGTGTGTCCGTGACAAGCTGCCCAATGACACTGCTGTTCAGACCAGAAAAGAGACGAAGTTCTAAGGTCAAACACTGGAAATAGCATGTCCTGCCACACTCAAACAAGTCCTGGTTTTTCCTAAATTTGATCAGAATAAGGATTGTGAGTTTATGCCTTCCCTACCCCCGCCTGCAGTCTGCTTTGCCTTTGCTTACTGCTAACTATGCTGCTTCTCTCCTCACAAACCCTCTACCATGTGGTAGAGGTTTGCAGGAGAATTTACAGTTGGTCTCATAAATACTTCTTACCTGAGACCCTGCTGCAGATTTAGGTGTTATCAATCTCCTAGCTAGAGTTCAAGGCCTCTGTACCTGTCCAATGAGTTCTGTGTGTCCCCCTCTGCCTTCTCACCCTGTAACCAAATGAAAATCAGATGTGATTCAGCAGACGGTGCCCAGTGTCACGGAGCACGGGCCCAGCTCTGCCTGGGGAGATATACTAGCCAGTTAATCCTTTGATCCCAGGTGTTGGACCTTGTTTCTTAGCTTGCTAAGCTTCCCCTGACTCTTTGGCGTTTACTCTAGGCTTTATGGACAAGGAAAAAGCCTCTGGCTTATTGGGTCCTTTCAGAAATGCCAATCAAATATTAGCAATTAGGGAAAAATAAATTTAGATAGTAAATGAGTAAATCCTCTGAAATTAGCTAAGTAAAATAAAGACGAAATACCGAGTGTCTTTTGTGCTGTGTGTGGTGCTTTTTCATAAAAGTCCTGTTCAAGAATCCCTTTACTTCTGTCTTTTCACTTTGCTGTGCTCTCTGCTAGCCTGCTCACCTCCCATTATTTGCTAGGCTGCTACCTTTTTCACACATTTTGGCATCATCCCAGTCAGACTGTCTCCAGGAAGGCCTATGATTTTTCTAAGCACAACGGCAATGTAGTAGAGAAGGAAGGAAGGGAATGACTGCAAGTTGTGATTTAGCTGATGAATGCACAGAAAAAACTCTAAGTAGGAATAATGTTTCTTGGATGAGGCCTTTTCTCTCTCTGCCCAGGAAGACATTTATTTTCCCTTCTTCTCATTATGTATTTACATAGTTGCAATTGATGGCATGTATGATATCTTCCAATTATTTTTTAAAAGTATATTTTACTGAATATGCTATATCAGTTTTCCCAATTTTTCCCTCTTTCCCCCTCTTCCTTGCACGCCCCCAACCCTCCAGCATTCCCTTCTCTTAGTTCATATCCATGGAAAAACAACGAAAACAAAACCCTCAAATTTTTAAACATGTAAAATCGTATTCTAACAGGAAAAGAAAACTTCTTTTTATAGATTTCAAAACACCAACGTTGCACTTCTGAGATATTTCATAAAAATTATGTCTATCTAGTTGACACTAGTTCTCACTGACTTCTAATGAACACAGTCTGCACCTCTCAGACCTCCATCTGTGTCTTCATTCTGGGGTCTCCACATCATGGGAAACAGCCCCTGCAGCCTGGTGACATGGTTGTTAAGTTAATGATCATAGAGGAACCTAGAGTGCCATTACAGAAAGCTTTAGCAGAAGTTGCCTAGGCATTTTTGATTGTACTGGCTTTACCCATTTGTTTCCTTCTGGGGCTTGGTCAGCCTCACCTGAATTGTGTGAACCAAAAAGGATTTCCCAAAGGGAAAGTATACTGGGCAGAGATCGACTTCAATAAATATGATAACAATTTAGATAACCATATGAGGCTATTCAGAATGAAATGAAGTAGGAAGAACTTAAACCAGACTCAGCAGCCAATCTGGGGGTGATCTTGCCCTAAGTTGTTTTCAGTCCCACTGTCACAGAAAGGCTCCTGGGGCCTTAGTTTGAAGGGGCCCTACATGAGAATATTTTAAAAATCTGATATGAAACATATACATAGAATTTCCACTTATACTTACTGAGTAGTTTTTTCCTCTAAGGCAGTGATCATCAGTATGGAAAAGTAACAGATTAATGCTTTCAAATTTAGATTACATAGAATTATTAATTTTGATCCCTGTGAGCTAGAAAAGTATATTTATACAAAATGAGAAAACGTGTGTTCACAATTTCCAATAGTTAATGAGTATGCCAGCCTTTATCAGCATTATAAAGGCAGATAATTAATAGCTGCTTAATAGTTATTTGCATGTGTAAATGAGTGTTTTAAAAAGTTCTACTAGATTGTAACCATCCTCATGGAGTCAAGCAACTCCTGTTGCATGCTCCCGTGAGCAAGAACGTGCTCACACACTCATACAGCCAAGGTGACTGAGTCCTAATCAGATAAGGAAAGAAATGGAAAAGAAACGGCTTTGTTACTCAGTTCTCTGGGAAGGAGATGGCTGGGATAGGAGGATGAGGTTAATAATGATTGAGCTGCTCTGGGAGGGGCTTGGGTGTGGGAGAAAGGTGGCTGAACCTTTCCACCCCTGGTCTCCATAACTCCTAGGGGTGACAAGCATACAATTTGAAAAGCATGGAAATAAAAGTCAAGGATGGGATTCAAATTACTTCACAGGGTTACTCATAACTAATTCTGTGAGATGGATACTCATCTGCATTTCTCATTTTGTGTATATAGCAGTGATGCTAAGCATATCTGACAACTAATATGAAACAGGCACTGGCACCCACCCAGCGCTGACCAGTCAGAGCAGGCTCCAGTGTAAACACCTGGAACACCTCACAGGTATGTTTTAGCTGAGTATCACACTGTGTACCTACATGCAAATTTATGGGCATTACTATTAACAAGTCTTTTTTTCTGTCAACATAGGTACTCTAGCTCTGTTTTATTTATATCAAAATGATATCTGGTAAAAAAAGTTCTAATGGGAGTTATTTTAGTTTTCTAGCTATTGAAAACACACATACATAATTTATCATTAAATATTCTACCTAAGGACTGTCTTTGTGGAACAGTAGATGCTTGATAATTGATTAGCTTATTAGTTATCATTGAGTTCACAAATATTTCTACATCCCCTATAAGCCAAGTGATGTGTTGGATTCTGAGTCCATAATAAGAAGCATAAAGTCACTGCTCCCATGGACTTCATAGCTTCATCAGAAAGAGAGATAGCAGACAATGCCAAAGCAGAGTAGTACTTTTAGGCTGGAGGAAGTTCAGGGAGCTGTGAAAACAATGGGGATGGAGATAATACACACCAGGAATCACAGAAGACTTCATGGGAGAGGTGATAACTAAAAAGTGACTGACTGCATCAAGAAATGGGAAGTAGAGACTTTCTTATTTCCATTGTATGTTTTTGTCTTTGTTAAAAATTATTTGCCCATATACATGTGGGTTTATTTCTGGACTCTCAATTCTGTTCCATTGGTCTGTGTGTCTGTTTATCTGCCAATGTCGTGGTGTTTGATTGACTACTGTCACTATGTTTTATAACTTGAAGTCAGGGAGTGTGTGACACCTTTGATTTTGTTCTTTTTTCTCAGGATTACTTTGGCTATTCAGGGATGTTTGTAGTTTTGTACAAATCTATGACTTTTTGTTCTATTTCTTAAAAAAATGCCAACTTCTCTTCTGGATATTTATCTGAGAAGTTTGAAAACATTTATTCATAAAGATATATGCACTCCTATATTTATTACAGCATTATTCACAGTGGCCAAGACCTGGGAACAACTGAAGTGTTCTTTGATAGATGATTGGATAAAGATGTGGCATGTATATACAATGGAGTAATATTCAGCCATAAAAAATGAAATACTGCCACTTATGACAACATGGATGGATTTTGAGAATCATTCCCAGTGAAATAAGTCAGATGTAAAAAATCAAGAACCATGTGATTTCACTCATATGAGAGGTATAAAACTGAAAGCAATAAATAAATAAAAAAGACTAATAAAAGCTCATAGACACAGACAACAGTATAGCAGTTGCCAGAAGAGAGAGGTGCGGGCAGTATTAAGGGGTAAAGCAGGTCAAATATATGGTGACAAGAGATTTGACTTTGGGTGGTAAATACAAAATGCAACATTTAGGTGATGTATCATAGAGTTGTACACTTGAAACCTATATTTTGTTAACCAATGTCACCCCAGTAAATTTAATTAAAAAATTAAAAAAGGGGAGTAGAGGGAAAAAGGGCAATGAGAAGATAGTAGTTTAAGCATATGTAAAATTACAGAAATACAGAGATGAAAAAACTGTCCGTCATTAATCTGAAAGTGGCTTAATATCTTGGGAACCCTAGCTAGAGACTCTGACATAAAAAAAAAAATTGGGAAAATTATCATATTTTCTTCCAGTTATCACCCCCACCCCCTAACATTGTTAATTACAGGATGAGGAAAAAGGAGGTTTACAGTTGTGAGTATGTGAAACACAGCATTTATTCTTGTGTTACTATTTATTCATTATGGTATTGTTTTCCACGCAAACAGCTATAAGTCTGCTTTTGCCCCACCCTGTATTTTCTGCACTCTCAAAATGCATAACTTTATTGTCCGTTCTGTAAAGGGAATCCCATCCATTTGTCCCAGGTTCTTCTGTGTGTGTAGTGTTCAGTAGCACATAAAAAGGAATGTTTTACCTCATCTACTGGTTTGTGCCTCTTTGCCCTTGCTCATGCTGTCTGTTTGACCTGAATTGCCCTTTCTTTTCTGATTCATCTGGAATATCTGCATGTCTTTCAGGATTTGGGTTAAATGTTCTATTTCTTATAAAAGTTTCATGGCTGTTGCAGGTAGAGCTTACTACTGTATCCAGGATACCATGTTCTCATATCAGCTGTAACTCTTTATGTCTAATTTAGCCTATATATTATTTGACGGTAAGGGCATTATCATTCCATCGTTGGCACCTTGAAGAATATGTATCACAATAATAGCGGTTCTTGGTACCTCTTACCTCTCCTTTTAAAAAAAAATTGTGTTGTATACACATAAGACTTACTACACAAAATGAGCAATATTGCTTTTATTACTTCTCCAATATCCCAAACAAACTGGATTGGAGACAAGGCTTGGATTGGGAAGTGTAGGAAGGACTTCCTGCTCCCCACCCACTGAACTGAAAATGAGTTGAGTGGTATGGGTGTGACCTCACTTCATCACTCAGTCACAAGCAAATAGACAATAAACACAGCATTGGACAAAGGCAGTGGGAGAAAGTCCTTAACAAAGGGTAGGATGCGAGCAGCCCACTTTTGGCCATTAGGCATAGTAATCCCATCCACCAGTAAAACATAAATGTTAGGATTGTCAGTGAATGTCAGTAAATGTTGGGCTCTGACTACTCTGATTAGTCATCCCTTCTTTACATGTTAAATGATCATCTGCAAACAACTTTTCTCTACATGTATTCGGTAACTCTGAAAATCTTCCAGGTCCATTCAAGCAAAGGTTGGGGATGACTGTCTGACTATAATGTTGTACACTATTAGATGGATGATTGAACTTGATTTAAAGGTGGCTTTCAACCCTGAGAATCTATTTTCCTTCTAATATATGACATTCATTTCACCTGAAATTATTCAATGTCTTTGGGATTTGGTGGGTCTGGACCAGGAGACATTCTAGTTCACAGAAAGGGACTGGTACTCTTAAGTTTTCTTCCACTCAATATTTGGCCTTGCTGCAGGACGGGGATGCAATGATGCAAAGTGTAATCAAACACTGTAGGCACCAAAGTCTCTGCCTGAACCTTGAAGAAGTGTTTGCTAAGGAGAAGCCATGAGCCATTTGGTTCATGGGCCATGACCAAGCTATAGGACTGAAGCTGAATTTTTTTATTAGGTGTGATTTCCATAAACTATAACTGTTGGATAATATTTACCATGATTTTGGAAGGTTATCTAAAATAGAAAAATAAACTTGAGCTTTTGCCTAAAATATACAGAGAATATATTAATTCTGAATATATAGGATAGCCCTTACTGGTGTGGCTTGTTTGTTTGGGCATTGTTCCATGAAAAAAAAAAAAAGGATCACGGGTTTGATTCCTAGTCAGGGCACATATCTGGGTTGTGGGTTCCATTCTTGATCGGGGTGCACGCGAGAGTGAACTGATCAATCTTTTTCTCTCGCATTGATGTTTCTCTCCCTCATTTTCTCCCTCCTTTCCCCTCTCTCTAAAAATAAATAAATAGAATTAAGAAATACAATATGTTTTATAAAGATTGGGGATAAATGATCTCATTGATTATTGTGTACTTAGCAAATAATTTCAGATGTGGTGAGACATGAATACCATAGGAAAGAGTGCTGAGTCTCTTGCTTGAAACCATATAGTAAGCACACATTTCTTCTTTCTTTCTTGATTTTTGTTTATTTATTTGTAACTCTTCTATTTAGGGTAGATTCACAGGTGCTGAGGGAAATTATGGGGATATGGTGGAGGGGCAAGCTAAAGTGCCCCCTGCAGCCTTTGGTATTTGCCTTTGTTTTTTATTGAGAATAATTACTTTCAGTCTTTATGTTTTACAGTTAGTTTTAATTTTACTTATTACGGTGACAGTTGATATTTTTCTAATGCCACTAATTCAGTATTTCATGGAAGCAATTCTAGATCTGTTGTTCTAGTGTTGTAAATAGAACAATACAGAGCACAGTGAAAATGCTGAGGATGTATTATACATTGTGGCTTAAACCTACAAAACAGTATTTCACAGGAAGTATATAAAGTGTTACAGATCATTTAGCATTACATTAACAAACAAATATTTTGTTTCAATGGAGTTTTGGCTAGGAAATAGAAATTTCGCAATTTAGAGCCAATTTAATTAAACAGAGATTGACATGTTTATTGTTGGAGAATTAGATAACCTTGTAAGGTTTCAGGCTTTTGCTTCCTATTTTGTGAAAAATGTTCATGCGAGAAATAGTTTTTAGAAAAGTGGAAGACTTGTTGGCTCATTCTCTTCAGTTATAATTGCTCCCCATGGCCTTGTCTAATTTTTTCTGAGTGACTCCGTTGAAGTTGCTTCAGCAAACTTGCCTGGTAAGAACTTTCCATAGATTGATGATCGTCTGTGAAGAAAAGTTCTTTAGGGCACTTATCTGTATTCTGACCTTTATGTGTTTCATTAAGAAAATATCTTTCTATCATGAAGTATAACAATCACAGAACAAGTACAAAAAGAATCAAAGTGCAGTATAATGAATTGATTCTTACAAAGCAAACATCTCTGTTACAAGTCCTAGGTCAAAAATTAGATGAACAACTTTAAAGAAGCAGCTCCTCCCAGATACCCCCTCTGTTTTATCTAGGGGATTTGACTATACTGATTTTTGTGATCAAAATGCCCTTGTTTTTCTATTGTTTACCCATCTGTGGATACAGTCCTAGACAATACAGTTTGTGAAATTTATGTAAATGAATCATAAATATTCTGTAATATTACACTGCATGTAATATTTTTATGCCTTATTCTTTGGTTCAATACCATGTTTAAAATTCGTTGATCTCTTCCTTCATTTTGAGAAGTTTTAATTGTGTTCCATGTGAAATAATTGTCAGGATTGCTTTAACAAGTTTTTGTCTCACCTCTGTTCAAGTTTTGTTCCTCTATTTGATTGTTTTAATGCACAATTACACATATTCTCATTTACTTGCTACCAGCCTGTTTTATTTGTAGAGGATTTTTTATTGCTGTTTTTTTCTAGCTCCTAAATTATCATATAAACTTATAGAGTAAAAAGGTTTTGAGCAGAAGGGAAAGAAATAGATGTTGCCCTTTAGAATGATTGAATAAACTTACTAGAGAAGCATATGGTATGAAGTATGTCATGAATTGATAACAAGAGAATTTCAGGGAGTGGGGTGTCTGTTTACAGTTCCAAGAGGAGAATCAACAAAGACAGAAAAACAGTTGGCATCTTCATGTTTAGTAACCTTTTGGCTTTGTTACTTGGAAAATTCAGCATTCTGACAAAGCAGTTGCAAATTTATGACAGTGCTGGAGAAATTAGTAATTCTGATTGAAAGATTTTCTACCTAGAATCCTTTCAGATAAGAAATGTGATTATATTTAGAACCTAAATATATATGTTATGAAAAGGGAGAAAAGCTAAGAGCAGTTTTTTTCTTTTTAACTAGAACAATCCTATTGTTGACAGCAACTTGATTCCACAAATCTGCAAATATTTCACCCAACATGTTTTCAGACTTCCTGTGGAGCCCCAGCATAAAGATTTGGCCAGCACTTTGTTTATTGAAACCAGTGATAAACAGCAGTGTTGGAAAATTTGGGGAAAATTAAGGGCAAAATAAAACATGAGATTCCATTAAAATAAAAATTACTGTTAATTAAATTCCAACTTTCTCTCTTTATTTTCTGTTTTATAAGTGTAGCTACCACCCATCCAGCCCCTCAAGTCAGAAGTAAGGAGCCAGCCTAGACTCACTCACCTTCTTTACATCACATGCTGTCAACTCTCAAAATCTGTTCCTTCATTCTCTCAAATACTTCATCATTAGCACAGCCCCTTTTCTCCCCATTGCTGCTACCTCAATTTAGGGAGGCATCGCTCATGTAGTTGGTTGGGATTTTTTTTTTTTTTTTTTGCTTCCTTTTAAAAGATTCATTATCTTAGACATTTCCAGAGGGAAAATTCTGAAACTAATCTTAGCTGTCACTTCTTTGTTTAAAATCAATGTCTCCTGTTTAAATTCCCTCTTCACATTCAGAATAACAATTTTTTCTCCTCATCTGTATTAACTTGACTCATCCCTTGTCACTTCTCCACACACACCTAAGTGTCTGCCATATCAAAGGACATGCACATGGTCTTTCTTGCCTTTGTGCCATTGTATATTCTCTTTAACTTGAACATCTTTATCCTTCTCTTTCACTTGGCTAACTCTACTGACTATTTAAGATCAAAATCAAGTGACCCTAACCACTCAGATTTTCTCAGGTGAGCCTCTTTTGCATTCCACAGCTTCTACACCTACAAGCACTATAGAACTTTCTACATTATCATTGTAATTGTGTATTCCTCGTGTCTGTCTCTGCCACTTGTCGGTGAACTTCTTGAGGTCAGCCTGCATGCCCAGTGTGAGGGCTCTCTGTGGAGGACAGCAGATCCATAAAGCAGTCTGGTGAGTGCGTGGAAGCAGGAACACCCCCAAGCACGAGGAACAGATTTTCCCAACCAAGAGAACTGTGTGCCTGTGAGCCCCTTTGTAAATCATCCGTACCTCTTATTATCCCAATTCACAGAAAACTTACTAGTTGTTTTATTTATTTACTTACTTATTTTTCTAAACATAGGCTTTCTTTTTCTGGTTCTACTTAATTTGCCCAAGTGGAGACCCTGCTCAGGTAGTTGTAACTGAAATTGTTAAAATTCTTAAAGCATTCAGAAGTGAATCATGTCTTATACATAGATAACATGCTCAAGCATTGTAACGGATTCATATATGGTAAGTTATATTCATTGCAGAAAATATTTTAACATTATAATTTTATCATTTCTTAATATCTAGAGCCATACAACATTTAGGACCTTATTTTTATATTTTTAATATTGGGATAGCATAAACAAGGAAACACATGCTTTGATTTACAAGGGCAAGAAAACAGTCACTAGAAATTGGTACTGGGGTCTTTAACAGAGATCTTCTCTTTCCTACTCATACAGGTATTTCCCTTCTACTCTCTTTATATTTTACTGGAACGTCAGTTTTATTGCATACTCACATGCTATTTGTTTTGATTTAAGAAAAAAAAATTTATCTAAAAACTAAAAAAAAAGAAAAGGAAAGAAACAACATCCTAGTATATACCAAACTTAGGCCTGTTTCTTTTTTCTAATCAGCTTTTCTTCTTAAGTTATTAAATATATCTGGAGAGCTCAAATTAAAATTATGTTTATACAGTACAGAATAGGGAACATAATCAACAATATTTTAATAACTATGAATGGTGCCAGGTGGGGTACTAGAGCTATCAGCGGGAGCACTTCATAAATTATGTAAATGTCTAACCCCTATGATGTACACCTTAAACTAATATAAAATAATTTGAATGTCAACATAATTGAAAAGAAATATTTTTTAATGTAAAAAACCATGGTCTGTTTTTTGAGAATCTTCTGTTGTTTTACTTAACTCTTCTAGTACATTTTGTATATTGCCTAAATTATATTGTCTTAACAGTATTGGATGCCACTGCCATCAGATTGGTTGGGAGGTTAAATTTATACGTGTTTCAGCAAGATGCTTCCTCTTTGGTCAGATTAAGAAATTATCACATGTAATCTCTGAAATACATGCAAGAGTATTATTGCTACAAACACACTTGTGGCGTATCTTCTTGGAACAAATTCAAATCTGTATTTTTCATGGCCAACAGAATACTCCTAGCATTTTAGCCTGATTTCTGGCTTATACATCATTTTCTTTACCAACCATGTAAACTTCCCTGGACAATATTTTGCATAGATGATTAAAATTGAAGTCCACTATTTTTTCTTTATGTCAGTTGGAATTTGTGCGTTGTACAACAGATATAAAACTAAGGCATTTTAACTTCAAAGATAGGGCACTTGGAGTAGACGACTCTGGATACAGGCTAGAAGGGAATGTGTTGTCTCTAGAGAATTAAAAATGACAAAACTGGCTAAACATTGGTTATATGGCACTATTAGTGGCCATGATGCACTGCCAATTCTAATGGCATTGATAAAATTCTTCTCTGAAAAACCAAAGCCTTGTATATCTAATCCTAAACAATTTCTACCTTTACTATTGAACTTTAAAAGATATATTTAAAAGAACATGCTTCATTACTTATCCTTTAGTAAACATTGTATTCTACGTGGAAGTTAATTTGCAGAACTTTGAGGTACACTGTCGGTTCCTGACACACTGTTCACTTGGCTCTGTGCTTTGAGAGCTATTAATAGTTTGAAATTATTCAAGTTGCTTCAGACTCAATCTTTCTTTGTAACTCCTCTACCCCTTCTTCTTTTTTCTTCCTATTTTCTTATTAAGATTTTCTTGTAGAAATAATTCTGAGACTCATTCAAATTAAAGATAAAATGATTGATAAAATTTTGCAATATGCTCAGGGATATTGATGTCTTATCAAATTATACCAAAGGCATGAATATGCTTTTAGAATTCCAGATGTCATTTAGCTGCATGAATAGGGTAGATATTTATTTATAGGAAGGAGCAAGGCCCTTTCTGAAGCAAACTTGAACTATAATGTATTCCATGCTACCATCTCTGTATTTAATTTAAAGAATTTTTGTGATTATGTGATTTTCTGTAGTCTCTCAATATACTCTATAGAAATCATTTTAACTACTATTTTTAAAGGCCATGCTGATTTGAGCTTTTAGTGCTACTGACATAAGCAAAATCCAGGGATTCTTGGGGACTGAAAGCCTGAGATAACAAGTCTACTCTGAGATTCCCAGTGAATGTAACCTGTTGATTACAGTTTTTTTTTTAATTAAAACGAAGGCATTTATAGAATGTTATCAGACATGTAAAGCTGCATAAAGAATGACATTTATGTAACATATTTCAGAGAAAAATCACTTACTTTCTGTAGATGAACTTTTCAAATTGTAAAAATTCCATTAAACCCAAAGATGTGGTTCACGTAGAGAAAGTACAAAAGGCAATAGAAGACCATCCCTACTACATTCATCCTTTTCATCACTCATAGGTTTCAATATCACAGGGTATCCTTGAAATGGAATTGGGGGCCTGTTTATTTTACAATTTACAGAGGAATTAATCAAGAACTTCAACATTTTTTTTTTGCTTAGGGTTGACGAATTACTGTATTATATTACTTTTTGGTGCCAAAAACTACTAGGTGACTATGCCATTCCTGGGATTATGTGAAATAAGTAACAGGAGGGTCTTGAGTTTTTAGGTTTAAAATAGAGACATTGTGTATATTTCTTAACTAGGCACATTATTTCTTCTTTCTGACTTCAGAGAGTAGTGATAAAAGCTCTGTGTTCATTTCGAATAACTGGTCAATAATGAAAGAAATCAGCCAGAATCTGGAAGCCAAATGACAAAGAAGATCAACAGCAAAACTTCAGAATAATGACGTCTTTGATAAGTTCATCACATTGGTGTCTTTAAACTCTGGGAAATCTTCATGGGGATTTAATGAATGATGGGCAATACTAATTTAAACAAAGAACCTTCAAGAGAGAACCTTTCCTGGTAGTTGAAAACAATAAAAAAGGCCAAAGGCCAGTGTCTGTGGCAGGGCACAATAATAAAGTCAAAAATAGGATCAAAAGGGCAAGTTATATCAGGCTGTCTGAGAAACTGGGGGAGAGAGTCAAATTCAATAGGGAAATTATTTGCATCGTAATCTACAAAATAGTGAAAATTGGGTTTGAGGTGTATAATAAAACATATATACATCTGAGGGTTTAAAAATATCAGTAGAGAAGTAACAGTAAATAGTATATATCCTCATTAATTTTAAATTTAAAGGACAGATTTGTTTTATAGTGTTTATCAGAGACTTGTAGTATTTTTCCATGTCAGATGTCATAAAAATTTTATACTGAAAACATGTTCTCAAATATTATTTACATATTCTAAAATATTATTAGCTCAAAGTACAATATTCTCAGATTGTTATGGCATATTAAAAAGTGTTCTAAAACATTTAAAGTGTTAGAGAAAAAATTTATTATAGAAGTACATTGTTTTAGCTCTCAAATGAATGTTACTATACTAAAAAATAATCAATCCATTTTTATTGATTGGTTAGAATGCTTTATAAACTAAGGACACTAATCTTTTGGGTGTTATGTATATTTCAATATTATTCCATTAACTTCTTTTTGTAACAGTGAATGCTCTTGAGTTCAGTAGTTTACTAAGTTGCAAGGACTCTGCTTAATAATGGAGCTAAGAACAAGGATCCCATTTATTAATCTCGTAGCTGGATTCCTTCACCAGCTGCTTTCTTATAAGTCATACTTAGAAAGTCTTTCTACATCGCAAATTTAATAAATATTTACTCATTATTTTATTCTAGTACTTGTAATAATTTCAGTTTTTACATTTAAGTTTTTGTAATGTTGAGAATTTATTTTGCTGTATGGAACATTGAACCTTTAAACAATTTTAGTTGCCTAGCTCTAAATAAAACGCTATATACATTTATAAGTATTTTGACATATTTAGAACATTTTTGTTTTGATTATATCTGAATAGATATATGCTCATATTTCCCACTCTCACATCTTCCTCGTTTTGTGATAATAAATTGGTATGGGCTGAACAGGGAGAGCTCGTCAGGAGGAAACTGGAAAGCCCAACTCTGAGCTTACGTGTGCCACAACTGAAAAAGCCCAGCTAGAGAACGTAATTTTCAATACAGAGCTAGAGAATCTTTAAAAAGCTGACAATCCCACAGAGTTTTGTTAATGTAAATGGTTTTGTGAGACATGACATGTGAAGACTAAATTGGACTTCATTCCTCATCTTGATTCAATCTCATGTACAAGTTTATGATGCTCTTTCATGTGATTAAAGATCTAAATTAAATTTAAGTGTTTATTATTTAATGAGGCCATTTTAATAGTTCATGTAGAGCTCTTTGCTGATCTCAAGATCATACAGTTCAATTGTTTCCTTTTGAAGTGAATTTTTTTTTAAAATTAGAAGTGATTATACTCTACAGGATGTATAAGTAAGTGTACTTTTCGGCATGCTATGTCAGTCTCACTGATCTGGTTTAATGGTGAAAATAGAAGAAAGCCCCAAGTTTGAACTAATTAAAAATCCAAGTTTAATTAACAGGAAGAGTTATCATATGACATATCTGATAGACCCTTGACCTTGAACAGGACAATCAGTCTCTGGCTCTGAGTTTCAGTATGTGTAGGATGGTGACCATACCAGCTTCCTGGACTATCAGTCCTTTAATGAATAAATAAAATAATATGATCGTCTTTGGAAACGATAAGATACTGTATGCACATTCTCTATTGTTATTGTTAATTTATGGATAATAACCAAAATGCTTGCTCTGGGTCTGCTTTAAAGAACCGACAATGACTCACTTATAATGACTAAATGTACTTGATACAGTTAGAATTTTAAAATCTGGCTTTCTAAACAGACAAAAATTTTCTCCTTTAATTCTAATTATTCTGCCATGTCTTAGAGATAAGTCACCAATGTTATGAGAAATTTTATATGTGACAGTTTTAAATGTGAGGTCCAGACATGGTATTTTATTTAGTATGTGCACAACAATTAATATAAAAATTCATGCCTCTCATTTATGTGTCTGATTTTACTTGGTATCTTTCTTTTCATTTATTTTGTCATTGCTGACTTGTGTAATTGAGGCAATGAGCAATCTCTAATCTTTCCATTGAATCACTTTCCCGTGAAATCCTGCTTCTACACATGTTCTATTCACTAAAATCAGGAAAAAAGTGCAACTCTCAGTCTATTTTGAGTACAAATGTATCCTTTGTGACTGGTTTTGTTAAAGAGTACCTCTGTAATATTAGGCAATATAGTTAACTGCTTTACGCTTTAGTTTATTCATCTTAAAGAATGAGTATAGTAATAAGACTGACAGCATTGTATTATTATTATTATTAAGAGGACTAAATAATACATTTAAAACAAACTGGGAAAGAGGGAGCATTCCATAATTTTATTCTTTTTTATTTCAAACATTTTAAAATTTATTGATCTCAAAGAGGGAGGGGCAGGGAGAGACAAACATCCATTTGTTGTTCCGCCCATTCATGCATGCATTGATTGATTCCTGTATGTGCCCTGCCTGGGGTTGGAACCTGCAGCCGTGGTGCACTGGAACAAGGCTCTAACCAATTGACTTACCTGGCTAGGGACAGTAGTTCTGTGCTCTGCTGTTTTTCTTTATTTCTAAAATGATAGAAGGTTCAGAACTTCATAAGTTGCTTTGCCTCTGTTCTGTGCAATTCTGAGTGCATAACAAAAGTGTGTGTCAGTCTTTAGGGGAGTCTAGTACAAAATTCCCACTACACTATGCCCCTATATAAGGTGGTCTTTAATGAATTGTGAATTATTGTTAGTCAAGCAAGTAAATATGTACAATTTCTGCTTATTTATTCATGGGAAAAAGGATTTACTTTATTAGTGTATTCTTTTGTTTTATTTAAAACATTTTTCAATAGCAGTTGATGTACACTATTATATTAGTTTTAGGTATACAATATAGTGATTGAACATTTATATAACTTATAAAGTGATCACTTGATAAGTCTAGTACCCATCTGACACTGCACATAGTTATGTGTAAATTGCTGGTTACAAAAAAGTCATGGGGATGTAAAGTACAGCATAGGGGATATAATCAATGAGGTTGTAGTAGTTATGTATGGTGTCAGATGGAGACTAGTTTATTCTTATTTATCCCAACTACCACTCTGCTTGTGTACTTCTCAGTCCATCAACAGGAACAGTATTTGCTACTTTATACTGAGTATGCCGTCCACTTGTAGCTGTTTGGATGAGGCAAGGGTGAGGCTGTTTTCAGGGGAATGTGTGTCCCTGAGCTATAAGTAGTATACGAGTTATCTGGAGAGACATTACTTACTCCTGAATTGTCTACTGTAATTCCTTGGTCATTCAGAGAAGGAAAAGATGAGTGTCATTCATACATGCAGACCCAGGAAAAAGTACTGACACTGAAAATCTACCTCTGTAAGCAGAGGGCAAGGAAAGACTGAAGGAAGACGCTGGCTGCTCTAGTCTGGCAATTAATAGAAACTTACGTATGAGGCATGTCTTGGGTGGCTGCAAGATGAAATGGATCCCTGTGCCACTTGGCAGGTGCCAACCAATTACACAGGGTAAAAAGGGTGGGCTTAGCTTCAGGTACTAGTAGGGGAAAGCAACCAGGTACGAAGCCACCTTACATACTTGATAGAATCAGGAAAATGGACTGTTCCAGGAACCAGCATCTAGCTGGAGACTGGGCCGTATGTTATTTATGACAGAATGAACAAGGATTAAGATCAGACCTTCTCTAAGAGGGGTTTGCCAAAAGGGTCCAATCTGCTAGACCCTTTATGACCTGGGTCCAGCTCATGGTCTGGCAGTAGTCACAGCATGGAGCAGTCTCTCTCCCATGTGTATGGACTCAATTAGTCAGACATGTGCCTTTGAAGAATTGGCATTTGAACTGCCTTCACTGAACTACAGACATATGCAGTATTACTCTCCTAGGGTTGTGGTGTCAAAGTATCACAATTGGGTGTTTAGAAAACCAAAAATTTATTCTTTTATGGTTCCGGAGGCCAGAAGTCCTAAATGACAGCAGATTTAGTTCTTTCATGGGGACTCTGAAGGAGAATCTGTTGTATGCCTCTGTCTCTGGTCTAGTGGCTCCCAGCAATTCTTGTAGCTGAGTAATTCCAAACTCTACCTCCATTTTCACACGGTCATTTCTGCTCTGAGTGTGTTATCTCCTCTTACACGTACACCAGTCATAGTGGATTTAGGGTGCACTCTAATCTCATGTGACCTCATCTTAACTTTATTACATGTACAAAAAACTTATTTCCAAGTAGGAAGGTCACATTCACATGTACTGATAATACAGAATTGGAAATTGAATCTCTGCCTATCCAGATTAGAATTGCAGAATATTTTATCCATATCCCCTTAGGTAGTATGAACATTTGGAAATACTGAACATGGAAAGAAACAATAATTGAGTCAATATATTAACATGTTTAGCTTTTTTATTTTTCCAGGTGTAATTCAGTCTGACCTTTAATTTTTAAATATATTTTACTGATTATGCTATTACAGTTGTCCCAATTTGCCTCCCTCCGCCTGGTACCCACCATTGCCTCCAGCATCCCCGGCCCTCTTAGTTCATGTCCATGGGTCATGCATATAAGTTCTTTGGCTAATCCATTCCCTACACCGTTTTTAATATCCCCCTGTCTATTTTTTACCTACCAATTTGTACTTCTTAATCCCTGCACCTTTTCCCCCATTCTCTTCTTTGCTCCTTCCAGCTGATAACCCTCCAAATGATCTCCATATCTATAATTTAGTTTCTGTTCTAGTTGTTTGTTTAGTTTGTTTTAAGATTCAATTGTTGATAGTTGTGAATTTATTGCCATTTTAATGTTCATAGTTTTGATCTTTTTCTTAAATAAATTAACATTCATATAATAATGGCTTGGTGATGAGGAACTCCTTTAGCTTTTCCCTGTCTGGGAAGCAGTTTATCTGCCCTTCCGTGCTAAATGATAGCTTTGCTGGATAGAGTAATCTAGATTGTAGGGCCTTTCTTGTCATCACTTTGCATACTCCTTGTCAATCCCTTCTTTCCTGCAAAGTTTTTTTGAGAAGTCAGCTGACAGTCTTATGGTAACTCTTTTACAGGTTACTCTCTACTTTTCTCCTGATGCTTTTAAGTTTTTCTCTGTATCTTTAATCTTTGGCATTTTAATTCTCATGTGTCTTAATGTCCCTTTGGGTCCCTCTCTGTGTTTCCTGGACTTATATGTCTATTTCTTTTGCCAAATTAGGGAAGTTTTCTTTCATTATTTTTTCAAATAAGTTTTCAATTGCTTGCTCTTTTTATTCTTCTAGCATGCATATGATTTGAATGTTGGTACATTTGAAGATGCCCCAGAAGCTCCTTAGTCTATTCGTGTTTCCTTGGGTTCTTTTTTATTCTTGCTGTTCTGATTGAATGATTTTTTGCTTCCTTATGTTCCAAATCATTGATTTGATTCTTGGCTTCATCCCCTGTAAATTTTTATTTATTTCACTTAGCGTGCCCTTCATTTCTGCCTGGATCTTTTTTATGCTGTTGAGGTATCCAGTGAGTTCCTTGAGTATCCTAATAATTAGTGCTTGGAACTCTGCATTTGATAGATTGTTTATCTCCATTTTGTGTCCCTCTCTGTGTTTGCTTCTGTGTATTAGGTAGAGTTGTTTTGACTCCTTGTCTTAGTAGTGTGTCCTATTGTAGAAATGCACACCGTTAAGTTGGATGGGGCAGAGATTTAGGTAATTGTCAGGGTGTGGCAACTCATGCCACTGCTCTGTGGCTCTGTGTTGGGGAGGTCTCAGAGAGGGGACAGTGCTGTTGCCTGGCTTCTGGAGTTTTGTCTGGGAGGAAGCTGCCTCCCAGTACTTGTCTTGATGTTAGTCACTCCGATTTTTTCTTGTATGCCATTGGTGCTCTTCTAGCTGTTGCCTTGGTGCTGAAGCCCAGAGGGAGTGAATCTATGTAAGTCCTAAGTTTGTTGTGGGCCCTTTAAGAAGAGACTCCTGAGAATTCCACAGATTCTTCCATGTCCCCAGCCCCTACTGGTTTTTATAGCCAGAAATTATGGGGACTTATCTTTCTGGCAGTAGAAATCTGTGGTGGATGGTCTGGTGTGGGGCTGGGATCCCTCACTGCTGAGGCATCCCTCCTGATTTTCATCTACCATGCATGGGTGTGGAACCACCCATTCTGCATCTCTGTGCCTCTCTGCCTCTCTGCATCTCTCTGTATCTCCATACCTTTCTGAGTTTCCACTCCTCCTATCCATCTGGATGAATGTGTCTTCTCTAATTCCTTGGTTGTTGGACTTCCATACAGCTCGATTTTCTGATGACTCTGGGCAATATTTGTTTTGTAGTCTAGTTGTAATTTTTGTGGTGGTTGTGCAAGGAGGTAAGTTGTGTTTACCTATGCCCCCATCTTGACCAGAAGTTTGTTTAGGTTTTTGATCATAATGTTTACCTAAGATATTTGCTTGCTGGACAATTGGTACTGTTCAAAACATCCATGGAGATATTTATCTCATGTGAAAAGTCATTGAAATTTGGTTCCATTCAAAATGTTCATGCTTAGAAAACATTCCTGGGTTCAAATAGCCCATAGTGTTTATTTATACTTTGGGTTTATAAGGTTAATACATTAAAATACTATTATGTTTTATTGACCCAACAATTGTGTTGTGGCTATACTGACGATGGTAACTCTTCCTGCCTTGGTAGCTAGCTGGTAATGGCACATAGGGTTAGGTAGGTGGGTCTTCATGGAGGTTCTGGATAGAATTAAATGTCTGGTAATCCAGATAATCATATGCTTTGTGAGCTTCTACAATCAAAGAAATCCATGTTTATTTTTTAAAGCCATTTAAACCTTTCTTATACCATTGAAAAATCTTCAATCAATGCATTTAAGGCCATCTATAAATAATAATCTAATTAAGGAGGAAAATGAGTAGTTAATAAAGGTCAATGAAGCAATTAACTATGCAGTTATGCTACTGAAGAAATAACATAATTTATTGTTATAGAATATGTACCAGATCATAATAAAAATATTAATTATTATCCAACAGTTAAAGGAAAAATACACTCAGTCTCTGACAAATTGTGAGTACATTAAAGTGCTAAAAAGAAGATATCAACCAAAATAAAATATTAAGTTTAGAGAAAAAATTCAAAGATAGACATTATTAGACTATCCGTTTGGAAAGATATGCTTTAAAAATGAAACCCCTTTATCTATGGAGTGAAAAGATATTGTAACTTTCTAGTCTAAGCAACACACTAAATTAATAGAAAATATTTGCACCCTATACTAAAACTAGGTTTCTCCAGCTTCACTTTATTTTACTCCCATATATCCATAATTTACATGGAAAACATTTCGAAAAGCAATCTGCAATGAATGAGCTTTCCAGATGACTATCTTGTCTCCCTGAAAAAAATGCAATCATCCAGAGCTGAACCTCTTCTATCTACAAATCAGTCATTAGAGCTGGAAGGTCTTAAGGCAAGGGCAAGCCAGTTTTTTTAATATTGACCTTCTAACTTATCATCACTTTTGATTAATATGATATATGTACATGGGAAGTAATCTGTGGATATATGAGGTCTGTCCAGAAGGTATCCATCCATGTAATATGAAAAACAGATAAATTTATTGAAGAAGATGCAAGATACAAGAAACTTGTACATAGGACAATGATGCCATAGTCCCCTTCAAAGTAAGTACCTTGGGGCCTCACACAGTTCTCCCAATCACCATCAGCTGCCCTGTCATATTTTCCTGAATCTTATCAACAGTCTGAAATCCTTCCCTTTCAAAGGTGATTTTAGTTTTGGGAAAAGCCAGAAGTTGCAGGGTGCCAAATCTGGGCTATAGCGGGGCTGAATCACCTGGGCGATTTGATGTTTTGACAAAAAACTCTACACGAGATGTGATGTGTGAGTGGGTGTGTTGTAGTGATGAAAGTGCCAATCACCAGTTTGCCCATAGCTGTGACCTTCTGAATCATCTGAATAGTTTCTGCGCAGGAATCTTCAAGCTTAATGCAAAATTCAATGCAGATTTGTTGCTCTACTAGCTCAGTCATTTTGAATGAGATGGCCACACAGTACTCATTCACACTCAATAGCATCTACCACCCCCACTGACTAGTACAGTGAAGTTTTCATTGTTCACACATGTGCTTTCCAGTCCACTCTCCTGGGCCCAGTTACATTGTTATATTAACAATAGCTGAACTTTTTCCAGACAGACCTCATATTTAGATAGACAGTGACCTAAACCCAATTATGGTTTGCCTTGCCTACATAAAACCAGGGATTGATTTAGAGGTATGCATTTGATGCATTGGCAAGCTTGGGTTATATCAGAAGATCTCCAATAATGAGAAACTCTTCAGCACAGTATCATCAATCCTTCACAGTCTTTTAAACATTGGCACATGTTACCTGCACTTTTGTGCTGCTGTTGAATGTTTTAGGTTTCAGATAATGGAAGGTACTTGAAATGAAGCCATTTCCAGTTTCTTTTTTTAAGTGGTCTCAAACCTACCCCCCTCAAAAAACTTAGCTACTATAAGAAATTGCTAAAAACAGACAAATAGTAGCTAATAATATGAACCTTAGAATTTAACTGTTAACATTAAGTTAAAAAAATATAGAGGTGATATTACGGGTATGTGTATATGTGTGTATGAGAGAGAGGGGAGAGAGACAGGCAGAGAGAAAGGCAGGGAGAGGGAGGTGAGGCAGGGCTGTGATAAAATGTTGGGAGGGTACACAGAATCTTGACAAATGCGTCAGTGCCCCACCCTCACCCACTCTCCCATCCCTCTCCTGCCCAGATGCACTGGAGTATGGAAGCTAGGGTCTGATTTTACATTTTGCCTTGGGTCGGATTTTGCTACTACTTATTTTTCCTACATTTGATTGTTCCATAAATCACTCTTCTATATTCTCTATCTTCTGTTTCCTTGTTTTCATGTTGTCATTTACTAATTGTCCCCATGTTTAACATTTACTCTATAGCCTCTTGAACATGCTAGAGTAAAGCACTAAATAAATCTGGCAAACAGCCCTTTGGTATGTGCAAAAAAATAATAATGAAGTATCCTGGATTGCAATTTCTTCTCTAAAGTTAAACTTTCTAAATCCAGGGCATATAAAATACTACACAAATATGTAATTGTTATTTATGTGATATACTCCTTGAACTTTGTATTTAACTGGGAAATTATTGCCAGTGATTTCATTTGTTATAGATGAATCCCTTTAGTCACTGATTATATAAAATGAGACTAGAGTGCTGTTATTATTTGCTAGAATTATTATTTTAAGAAAAACTCAAATTATGATATCATGCTTTATACTGGCCTCCTGGATAGTAAATCAAAAGTGAGAAAGAAAACACATGGAAAACACTTATCTAAAATAAAATATTTTGTTGGTTTTACTATAGAATGTCAATACAAGTGATATCTGGCCAATTTGTCCCTACCAAAACTAAATTTTCATTGTTTACCTTCCTCTAGATCCGTAGATTCATATATTCAATTTATATATTCAACTGCCTGCTTGACATCTTTGTGTGTTTTTTAGGAAGATAGCAAACTCATCAGGACCAAACCAAACCCTCTTGATTCCTCTGCCCCCTCAATCCATCCGTCAGCCCTGTTTTTCTCCTAGGCTCCCCTCAGTCAGTATATGGTACCACTAACCATGTAGTTGCTTAAGCTAAAAATGTAGGAGTTATTTTAGACTCTTCTGACACTTCTTTTCATCTCTTTTCCTCAACAAGACTGGTCTATTTTACCTGCAGTGGATATCCTGAATCAATCTCATTCTCTCCATTTGTGCTACTCCCCAGCATAATCAAAATCATCACCATCTTCTGCCTGCATGACTGCAATACCCTTCTAACTGGTGTCTCCCCTTCCACCCTGGACCCTTTAGTATCTGTAGTGATATAAAAAAAAAGACATAAATTCTACTGTATTTCTTTTCTGTTTGGAATCCCCCAGTGGCTTCTCATTTCTGGTAGAATAAAACCTGAATTACTTACCCTGGTTCATATATTCTGCAAACTGCCTACCTCACCAATGATAACTCACACTATTTTACCCCTTGCCTACTACATTTTTAATTAAATGGCATTTCCTTTTTCTTTTTCACCTGCTAATCCTGGTCTTTCCTTAGGCCCTTTGCACCAGTTAAAGGTTGCTCTAATTTCAGTGATCATCTCTCTGATCTCTATGACACATTGGCTTCATTTTATCATTAGAACTTAGCATAAATGTCACCTCCTGCAAAAAGCTCTCCCTGGACAATTTGCAATAGCCACCTAGTCACTAACTGTATTAGTCAGCTATTACCATAATTCCAAACACCCCAACTTTCAGCGACTTACAACAACAATCATTTTTCCTGCTCAAAGGGCAGTGGGTTAGCTGGGACAGCTCTACTTCAGGCTAAAGGTTCCCTAGGCTTGGCTCCAGGCTTCTGCTCAGATTCAAGTGTGCTTCACATGGCATTCTATTTGCTCAATGGTTACCTGGGGTATACCCTTTTCGTGGTAATCACAGGAGTTCAAAAGGCCAAACCAAACTATAAAAACCTATTTAAGGACTCTTGTTCTCTCACAACTTCTAGCACTTCATTGGCCAAAGCAAGTCACATGACAAAGCACAATATTAATACTCAGAAGACTTTACCTTGTCTCATTGGCTCAGATGTTGTCATCTTATACCTAAGCAAATCATTGGCAAAGGCAATAGAATTATTGTTAGACCAATCAATACTCATTCAAAAAGTGGTAAAGCTTCTCTTGCAGGACATGGTCATTTGGAGAATGACCAACCAACCAACCAACCAACAAACAAACAAACAAACAAGCAAACCCTCTCGGATTCTATTAGAAAAGACGAAGGAACTGGATAAAAGACTATTGATAAGTCTATTGTAAATCAATAACAGCAAATGTAAATTGAACACCAGAGCCTTAAAGACCAGTACCTGTAGTGGGTAGAATATAATTGTGCTTATGTTGATGGAACTACATGTGTATACATACATTTTTTCCACTCTCACCCAATTTTATTATGATGTTCCTGAAGTTCTGAGTCACTAGCTAGAAAGCTGGACTGTGCCATCCTGAATAACTATTCTAGTCCAAATTCTGGTTCACAAAACAGATAAAGTAAGCAACCTCTGCTCAAAAAGAATTTTTATCAATAATTCACTCTGTCTGAATATATTTCATATTTTGTTAAAGAATGATGGTCTCCAAGTTAAAGAAAATTTTAGCATTAAGGCTTTCTTAGGAGAAAATCTACATAACAGATGTCTTAGTTTCTGATACCACTCTCCTGCTAACTACTAGAATGGAGCAGATTCCTTTTCTCAAAGTTGCACATGCTGGTAGGCTTGATTCTCAAGTACAGCTGATAACTTCTCCCATTTCACAGATGTTCAGCTAAGGTTATTTTAGCCCATAGTCCTATTGTCCCAGGAGAAATTTTCCTTTCATTCTTCAGAGACTGACTAGTGTGTAGTGGTTCTTACCCTCTGTGACCTATCTTATAAGATCTTGCCTCATTTCAGCTGTTTATGGTCATAGTGACTTTATGACAAATACATTTGACTGATAATCATAGATAACCTGATCACAATTCAGTCTTTCCAGATTAACATGATTGCAGAGCTCTTCATATGTAAAAAGTCTCATAATACTCACTTATTTGTTCTTTCTTCCAAGAATGAATGAGTACTTACAATGATTCACTTTTCACTAATTTATGTATTCAATATAACTAACACACTAAGTCAAGTAAAATGGAGATAATCTTTAAAAATGTGAGACTAAATCACTAATTAGTGAAATGAGTATTGAGCAGTAACCTTGAAGAAGGAAATTTACTCACTAAGCCTCAGGGTTCCTGAAGGACATCCTTAGAAGTGTTCTCAACTACTTACTTTCCTTGTCAAAGGAGATAAATTCAACTTAGGAAATAATTTTAATTTTTTTGGTTAGTGTTTGGAATTTTAATATCATGCTAAATTGCAAGATACGATAGATTTTTAAAGGCATATTACAGTTGTCTAAATTTTTCCCTTTGCCTCCCTCCACCTAGTACACTCCTTCCCTCCAGTAATCAATCACCCCCTTACCCCTGTTCATATCCACAGGTTATGCATGTAAGTTTTTTGGCTTCTCCATTTCCTCTACTGTTCTTAACATCTCCCTGTCTATTTTGTACCTACCAATTATGCTTAATCATTGTGTCTTTTTCCCCATTCTTCCCCTTCCCCCTCCCCATTGATAACCCTCCAAATGATCTCCATATCTATGATTTTGTTTCTGTTCTAGTTGTTTGCTTAGTTTGTTTCATTTTTTAGATTCAGTTGTTGATAGTTGTCAGTTTCTTGTCATTTTCTTATTTATAGTTTTGATTTTCTTCTTTTTCTTAAATAAGTCCCTTACATGGGACTTATTTCATATAATAAAAGCTTGAACATTTCATATAATTAAAGCTTTAAGATTTCATATAATAAAAGCTTTATGTAATAAAGCTTTTCATATAACAAAAGTCCTTTAATGGGATGTATTTAACATTTCATATAATAAAATCTTTGACATTTCCTATAATAAAAACTTGGTGGTGATGAAGTCCTTTAGCTTTACCTTGTCTGCAAAGTATTTTATCCGCCCTTCAATTCTAAATGATAGCTTTGCTGGATAGAGTAATCTAGGTTGTAGGTGCTTCCTTTTCATCACTTTGAATACTTCTTGTCTGTCCCTTCTTGCCTGCAAAATTTCTTTTGAGACATCAAGTGACAGTCTTGTGGGAACTCCTTTGTAAGTAACTCTGCTTTTATCTTGTTACATTTAAGATTCTCTCCTTTTCTTTAATCTTTGACATTTTAATTATGATGTGTCTTTTTTGGAGTTTTTTCCTTTTTTTCCCAGCTTTATTATGATAAAATTGACACATAACATTATGTGAATTTAAAGTACATAATGTGATGATTGCATTTTTGTTTATCCTTTGGCATAGAAACTTGGTTATATTATTTCTTTTTTAAAAAAATTTTAATTGTGCCCTGGCTGGTGTAGCTCAGTGGATTGAGCACAGGCTTGTGAAGCAAAGGGTCACCGATTTGATTCCCAGTCAGGGCGCACGCCTGGGTTGCAGGCCGGGTCCCCAGTGGGGGACACATGAGGGGCAACCACACATTGATGTTTCTCTTCCACTCTTTCTCCTTCCCTTCCCCTCTCTCTAAAAGAAAATAAATAAAATATTAAAAAAATTAAAAAAATTAATTGCTGTTCAGGTACGGATTTCTGTCTTTTACTCCCATCCCAGCCCATCCACCCAGCCCTCCCCACTCCCTCCCATTTCCACCCACCCTAGTTTTTGTCCCTGTGTCTTTCATACTTGTTCCTGTAAACTCTTCCCCTTTTCCCCTGAAATTCCCTCCCCTCTCCCATCTGGACACTGTCAGCCTGTTCTCTATTTCAGTGTCTTTGGTTATATTTTGCTTGCTTGTTTGTTTTGTTGTTTAGGTTCATGTTAAAGGTGAGATCTTATGGTATTTATCTTTCACCACCTGGCTTATTTTGCTTAGCGTAATATTTTCCAGTTCCATCCATGCTGTTTCATAGGGTAGGAGCTCTTTCTTTCTTTTTTTCTGCCACATAGAATTCCATTGTGTACATGTACCATAGTTTTTTGATCCATTCATTTACTGATGGGCATCTAGGTTGCTTCCAGCACATGGCTATTGTAAACTGTGCTGCTATGAACATTGGGGTGCATAGGTTCTTTTGGAATGGTGTTTCAGAGTTCTTGGGATATAATCCTAGCAGTGCAATTGCTGGGTCAAAAGGCAGTTCCATTTTTAGTTTTCTGAGAAAAT
>PVKM010002869.1:0-61505 GCA_004027735.1 Carollia perspicillata
GGTGTTTCCTTTAATTAATTACAGATGTCAACAAAGAAATGAGCTGCTACAGTTGCAATCTGTGTGTTTCTTAACTCAGGTCTGCAGCAAATAAACGATCGCAGTGAAAGAAAACAAGCCAAAGGACAACAAAGTTAACCATCCAGAGACTCTGCCTCTGTGCCAGGCGGACCCTGCGTGGGTGCCCTCCATCCCGGCGCTGGCAGACTCCTTGGTCTTGATACCAAGTGTGGACTATCCATCAATCTTAGTCCCACATTTACACCTCATTAAAAATCTGTTTGCTGTTCCTCTCAAAGATTAATCACACAAGTCCAACATAATAGCTTTGCCAATTTAAATGCTCCCGCTTTAACGTTTCATTTCAAGTGTACTGTAATTATAGGATATTGCTTCTGGCCAAGTTAGAAAACACATTCAAATAATAATCTTATTTTTGGTATGTGGTGCACTAACATGGCTATTCCTCATGTTAATTATGCACAAAACTTAAAAATAAAATATATGTATAAGGGAATCTATCTATCTATTCCTTAAATTGTACAGTTATATACATATCCATAAATTCATAAAGGGACTAATTATTTATGCTTTGGCTGTTTTGGCTCTTTGTACCACCACTTTTCTATCTTATACTTGTGTTTTTAGTAATAAATTGACACAAGGACCTCCGCCATTGGCTCGTTCAAACTTATAAACAGGTGCGTGGTTCCCAGTTACGTGTTTTGAGGAATCACTTGTGGTCCTTCAATCCCAGTAAGTTGGAGAGGACAGCACGTCCCAGCATTGTTCTCCACTCTCCCAACTTCTGACTTACTCTTGACCAGGATCAACTCAGAGCACAAGCCTCTTGCCATAGCTATACTAGATACTCAAGAAAGCATATATGGTTTTTAGAGCTACTTTTTTCGCTTCGTCATGCAAAGAGCAAGCACTGACTCAATTTCCGCCTTGTTGTTGCTTATTTTTTTTATATGAATTGAAAAGTACTAGGTAAAGGAGGCAGGTGTTGATGAATTGCAGGTCCAGCTAGGCTTTGCCTACCAAGAAAGTGTTCCTTATGTATCTGATTTGATAGGTAAATGAGAAACAGATTTTCAGTTGTCTTCACCATTTTCAACTGATTGGTTAGACAAGCTCTACAGAGACTGCCAAAATTAATGTTAGTTTAGAATCCATTTTAATTCGTTACTTTCAGGTAACTTTTCTTAACTAGTGGTGGCAACTACAATTCACTTTTCATATTATATCTAAGTAAATGATTAAGAAACTAAATTGTAAACATGTTGGATTTTTCATTCATTCATTCATTCATCAGATATTTATTGATTCCCTATAGCATGCCAAGGCCCCTAAAGACACTGGTAAATTCAACTCAACCGTTAAGCGAAGAATAAAAAAATTCCTTCAATTATACTTGAGAAGGTGATAAAAATGAAAACAAGATACATAGTGTCAAAAATTCAGTTCTAAATACAGTACAGGGAGGTCTTCACTGAGCAGATGATGAGAGCAAGCAGGTGATAAAATGTGAGCGGAGAATCCCAGGCAGCTGGAAGAGCATCGTCAATGTCCTGGAGGGGAGGGGAGAGCGCACCCTGAGAGCAGTGCGCCTGCAGCCCAGGGAGGGGTCGAGCATCAAAGGATGAGACTCTGAAATTTACCCTGTGTATCCTGAAAGGCCATACAAATTATGTGAACTAGGGAGTGAAGTACTGACTGATGCTTTTAAAGATCACACAGACTCTCGCTGAGAATAGACCGCTGGGGAACTGAACCTGAAAAGGCCAGTGACGGGGCCAAGGCAACTATTCAGGTTTAACAGGGCAGTGGACCAGGCAGACCACGACACGGAGAATGGCTCTTGGTCCTGGCTAGACTGTGAAAGTAGGGTAACAGGACTGGCTATTGGGTAGCATGTGGGGTTTAAGAGATAAAAACAGCTGAAATTGATTCAGATACTTGATTAACTAAAATTCAGATACTTGATTAACTAAAATTCTAGGAATGTTCAATCATAAATTTGATGTAGATGTTCAGTCATTCGGACAATATATACTAACAATTCCTAACAACACAAAAGAAGATATACTTTTTTAAGTTAGCCTGAGTACAGGGGGAGATCCCCAAATGATCTCTCCTTGCATACTTTGTTACTGCTAGTTGAAAAGATATTTCTCTCTTCTTACCCCCAAAATACTTTTTTTAGACTTCATAATCATTGTCACTATTTGTCTTCCTGAGAATGTATTTTTCTTAATAATCATATTAAAATTACTAAAACTATTCCATAATTTCACAGTTACTGTCCACAGTGTTATTATTCTGCTTCACTGTACCCATCAAGCTATATTATGAATTTTCTGGAAAAAAATCAGTCTTTCATTACACATACTCATTGAGTTTTTCTTGGAATAGTATAAAGTCTCCACAGCTAGCGTGTTGTTTGCATTCCCCTCCAGTCAGTGTTGTTGCTTTCACAAAGTGGGTACCGTTATCGGGGTGCTCTCCATTACTGTGATGGCTAAGCAAAGGGGAAAAATCTGAAACCTAATAAATGCAGCAACTGTGCACCTGGGCGTCCTCACATGATCTGTGTCCCAATTTTGAAATGTGAGGGTTTAGCAGACAAACAAAAATGGGACAGCTTGCCAGACACCTTTATTTTTGCTGCACTGACCTGAGTGAAGTTCACCTTTGACTGTGTGGTTCCAGATTTGCCATGATTTCAGCAGCAGCTCCTGAAAAGCTCATAGCTATTACACAACATCTGCTTCTCCTTCCAAAATTGTTCAGACCCTGAAAATATTAAAACCAATTAAGGCAATTAAATAAATTTAGCAGGCTGGGCTGGTTTAGCCTCTTCAAAAATACTGGCAAGAAGATGACCAAATCCATCTGGAGTTTGTTGTCATTTCTTGGAATTTCATTATAAAAATGTAAGTGCTGCCACAGCTTATGGTGGCGTATTCACAGCAGAATGAGGTTGAAGTCAGTTGTTAACTTCAGTCCACAAGTGCAGATGGCCACTTTGTGATAACTGTTCCCAGACTTCAGGGAAACAGACTAGGGGTATTGCTGAAGACTGATTATGGGATTTTTTTCCAAGTAAAAAAGATGAAAGAGTTTTTAAAAAGGGACTGTTGGAGGCGTGTATAAGCTATATACCTCATTTGGAAGAGCTACTGATTACCCTCGAGTTCTAGATCTTTTATCAGTAACCCGACGCCCAAATGTCAGCTTACTAAGGAGTTCCTTCAATTCTGTTGTCTCGGGAAAATGATTTAAGGAATATGACAAAATGGACCAGCTGGTATCTTCCACATTCTACAATCAAATCAACACTAGATTATGATGCATCCCATTTAGAGAAAAGTCTACAGATTTTAATGTTAAAAAAATACTAAGAACAATAAAAGTGGATCTTTTTTCTCTTCTTTTTCCAAAGTGTTAAATATTGTCAGCTACTCTTTTCCAGTCTGATTTGAAGCATCAAAAAAATCATGGCTCTAAAAAATGACTATCAAAAAATTACTTATTCAAGAGCAGACTTATGCCCAGACGCCCGAGAAACTGACGAGGTGACAGCATTTCCAAGGCCCCGTAAGTGCTGACACTGCAGGAATCTGCGTAACAGCGATGGGTGCCTTCTCATCCACGTGCCCTCCTGCCACCACCCTATCAGTTTCTTGGGACGAACTGATTTTCAAGAGAAATAACGTTCTCCGTGATGGCTGGGTTTCCGCACACATGTGCTCTAGCAGAGATGTTATCCAGGTAGAATTAACAATGAAAGAAAACTGCTCTGCTGATCTTTCCAGGCTAGGAGGTCTGCTGAGTATGGTCAGGAAGGGAGAAGGGGCTGCATACACAGAAGGCGCAGAGCCCACGACAGAGCCAGAGGCCCAGGCCCCAGGGTGATACTGATCGTAGGTGACTCTCTGAAGCCATGCAAAGAGCACAGGCAGAGGTCCAGTCCTCAGTGTGACCTATATGCGCAGGAAGTGCCTGTGGAGCCAGCATCGGCTATAGGTTCCATCAAGCGGGTGAGGAGAGCTAGGCTCCCCAGAGTGGCCTGTCCCAGTCCTGGACACCACACAGGCTGGCTAGAACATGTGAACACTTCCTCCTTCCCTCCCCACCTTCCTCTTCCTGCATGCTTCCTCCTTGTTCGGGCTTTCTTTACAATGGCCTGGCCCTAAGATGTCCCTCTCACCTTCTCTGTTGTTAGGGCCATGTCCTAGCACAAGTGCGTAGCCAAGGCTGAGGGGAGTCCTGACATCTGTGAGGGTCTCTGGGCTCAGTGACAACTTTGTCAGTTCCTGTTCTCCATGGCGGGCTGGGGCTGGACTCTTATCAGAATGGTCAAGATGGCAAATAATCTGTAACATGTTCTGGCTTTGAGATGTAATTTGGTTTGTCATCTTCATGTACACATGTATGTATAAAGATTAAGTAGGAAAACAAGCAAGTACATTTTGACTAGACTTTTGAAAAAAACCGTTAGGGCTCCTGGGGGTATCTTTGTATTTACAGAAATTCTGATGTTATATAAGCAGCAATTATTAGGGCTTTAGTCCTAATGAATTCTGACCAATTAGTTGCATTGAGCCACTAACATTCCATTTGTGTAGATGTGCAGAAGTCCTTACAACTTTTAAGAAGTGTCCTTCACAGCTAATACATATACACTGCTTTTATGGGGCAAAGAGATAAATAAGAAAAATTCCCTGTCTTTAAATTTAGTTTATAAAAATAGGATAAATATTGATGACACTTTGCTAGTTTTCCTGTTTTAACTAAAGTATTTATAAGTTTCTTCTTCCTTTTTTCTTCTTTTATTAATTCAAATTAGGGAGTTAAAAATGTCTCATTGTAAAATGCCAAGCTGGAATCATTACTCAAATCTACATCAAGAAATGGCAAAGCCAGCAGGAAGAATGAAACTTGGGGCAAGATTAACATTCACAGAAGACTATTCTGTTGTGAGACTTCTAGGGTAGCAGATATCCTGGGGTCAAGGTGGCCCCGAGCCCACGACGAGGGAATTGAGCATCCTGATAGGTACCATGAGCCTTTGGAATCCGAGTCCCTAAGTATCCATCAGGTCTTCTGGCCATTGGAGGAGAAAAGTGATTTTTTTCATTGTGTGATCATAAAACAAAAAATCACTAAGGTGAACAATAAATCCATTATGACACTTTTGGTATAAAAAAGGGGGGGTTATGAAATACTTTTTTCAAACAAAACAAACTCACTCAGTGGCACGAGGAGAGAATGAAGCCATCTCAGTGGTTCTGCAGTGCAAATCACAGGAAGTGATGAGCCAGCAAAAGCACAGAAAGTTCTCAGGTCACCCTCTAGACACTGTATCCAAGTAGTTCACCAGGCTCTTGACCACTCTCTGAAATGTCCAAGGGCTACTCAAACTCTCCCATAGGCTTTAAGTTTTGTGATTATACTCTTTCATTTCTAGAAATTCTATTTGGTCCTTGTTCACATTCATTTTACAGTCTCTTAATTTCTTGTTTCTCTCAGCTTGCTCTAATAACTCAAAATCCTGGTCCCTAGCTATTCCATGGATTGAAAATGGAGACTCCTTCACTCCCCTTGTCACTCAACATTTTTAACTCTGCGCTCACGTTCCGTGGAGTTTTCTCTCCACTCTGTGGAATTCTTGTATGATGTGCTGCGTGGAAGGGCCCAGTAGAGAAGTGCGACCTTTGCCTACGCTGGTGTCCTCACTTTAGACAGGTCTTCAGTTTGGTCTTTTAGCTCAAGTTTCCGCACAACATACAGGGTCTAAATGCAGACCCTACCTTCAAAGGTGTCTGGGTTTCTTCAGGGAGGATGCTGTCTTCACCCGAGGCCCTGCCCGTGCAAACTGCTCTGTGGACCCCCCATCATCGTTCAGGAGTGCCTAGCTCCTTCCACAGCTGGGGCTGCCCCTTCAGTCGCCAGGCACTGTACAAACACCCTCCTCCAGCTCCTTCCTCAGTAATGTCTAAGTCTGTTCAGCTGCTATAACAAAGTGCCGTATCCTGGGTAGCTTATGAACAGCAGCAATTTACTTCTCACAGGCCTGGAGGCTGCATCAGGGGGCCAGCATGGTCAGGGTATGGTGAGGGCCTCTTCTGGCTTGTAGAGGGCTGGCTTCCTGCGTACCCTCCCATGGCAGAGAAGTGAGGGAGCTCTCTGGGGCCTTAATTATAAGGGCAACAATCCTACTCAGAGGGCTCTGCCCTCATGACCTAATCACTTCCCGAAGTCCCCACCCCCAAATACCACTATATTAGGGGTTAGGCATTTTTAACTATATGAATTTGGTAGGGGGCAAGCATTGAGTCTATAGCAGTAGGACTCTGGCATCCCATCTTCTTTCCTCTTGGATTGTATCTGGATCTTAAAGCCTTGAGTATAAGCTGCATCCTTTGATTTCTCCATTTCTGATGCCCGGAGATTTCCCTTTTTTCCCCTGAAGACAGGCTACGTATGAGGTATTTTGGGGTTATATTTTATTGATGACTTCTAACAGATTATCACATGCAGAAGGAAGACCAGCCAGCGTCGGCCCAGTCAGCCATGTTGTGGGAAGCCGAATAAATCAATATTTAAGGAAGCACATTAAACCGAGGATCCTGTTAATTCACTCCCAGCCAGAAAGGTGCAATGTCACTGCATTTACTGGAGAAACAGAGCACTGAAACCTGGACTCATGTTCAGAGAAGTCAGTCAGTGGATTGACACTGCTCGTTACAGACATAAATTATCACATCACAGTGGCTGACAAATGACAGCCTCGAAGTGCTGTCTCGAGACCGGCAAACCCACAGCCAGTCCCTTGGAAAAACCTCTACCTTTGTAGATTTCCACTCATGACTTTCTCACAGATTTTTTTCTTAGTGTTTTAAATACTTAATCAGACCATTATCCTTTCCTTTGTAAACTTGTGCCAACACTCCATTTTCATCTTAAAAACGACCAAAGTAGATTTTCTTCCTTCTCACCACCTCAGTCTGTTCAATCAGGGATTAAGTGCCACTAATCTCAACGCTTTGTCCACCCACTTGCCTCCTGCCTCCTGTTCATTCTTACTATTGTTGCTGTGGCTCAGGTACTCCGTCTTGCCTTCACTGGCTTCTGGAAGTCCCCTGATCTGCTGCTCCTTGTGTGCGTGAGCCTTCGCAGGGCTCCAAGACTTAGTATGCTACAACTCAATCCTTCAGGGGCTTCCAAAGACTCTGAACACAGACTCCATACAGCATATAGTAACGCTGTTTTCTCACCCCACCCCCATCCCCACTTATTTATTAGACTATATATTTTAGAATAGTTCTAGCTTTACAGAAAAATTGAGAAAATAGTATAGAGAGTCCCATATACCCCACATCCACTTTTCCCCTCATGATTAATACTTTATATTAGTAAGGCATATTTATCCCAATTATTAACCCAATATTGGCACAGTTGCAATAAGTAAAGCCCATAGTTTATTCAGACTGTCCGTTTTTATCTAATGTCCTTCTCGGTCCCAGGGGCCAATCCACCAGGACTCTGCCTTACATTACTGACAGGTCCCCTCAGGCTCCTCTTGCTGTGACCGTTTCTCTGACTTTTCTTGTTTTGAATGACCTTGGCAGTTTTGATGAGTGCTGGTCAGATGTTTTGTGGAATGTCCCATTATTGGAATTTGTCCTTTTTTTCCTCATGACAAGACTGTAATTACTAATTTGGGAAGGAAAAACACAGAAGTAAGTGACAACTGCATTACATCATAACAAGGGTACATACTACTATCAACATGATTCCCCATTGACCATGACCTTGATCACGTGGCCGAGGTGGTGTTTGTCTGGTTTCTCCCTTTGTCAGGACTTCTCATGCACTGACTTCTTCTGGTCAAAAGGGGTCCACAGGGCATGCTTAAGAAGGCTTTCTGCAAGGTCCCTCTTTTGTTCAACTTTGTCATTTTTTCCCTGCATCCTCTTATCTCCACACCTACCCTACACCACCCCTACCACAGCTACCCCAACAGAGCCTCTCTGTTAAATATATAACTGCCCTATTTATCCTTCCTAAGTTTATTAGATACAATGTGGTATTCTAGCATGTATAATTTAAAAAAAACATTCATGTCCTAATACCTTTTTTTAAAAAAGCTTTTTAAAAATAACATTATGCATTGGAGAACCAGCCAGCTCATTACTACTGACCGCTGCTTAACAGTCCTTTGCATACATCAAACATATTTTCTTGTATCCGTGACTCAAACGATAGCAACTGTATGCTTCTAGCTCCTCTGTCCACACCAAATGCTGGAGTTGACACCTGAGATGAATTTTTTATGGTACTGTTGTATAATTTCTCTCTCGTATTGGGTTGGCCAAAAAGTTTTTTTTTCTTTTTTGTACGATGGCTCTAGTAGCACTTGTCTTTAACTTCATTTTAAACAATTTTGTTAGACTGTATTGTGACAGCTGTCATATTAACTTGCATTAAAAAACATAAAAATCGGTGAATTTTTGTGTAGCCATTTAAATATTGAAGATGAAAGAAAGTGCGCAACATTTTTGGCATATTATGCTTTATTATTTCAAGGAAGGTAAAAACACAACTGAAACTCAAAAAAAGATTTGTGCAGTGAATGGAGAAAGTGCTGTGACTGATCAAATGTGTCAAAAGTGATTTGTGAAGTTCCATGCTGAAGGATGCTCCCCAGTCGGGTAGACCAGTGGAGGTTGATAGCAATCCACTTAAGACATTAACTGAAGACAATCAATAACATACCAGGAGGGTAAGAGCTGACACACTCAAAATATCCAAAGCAACAAAGTCATTGGTGAATGTAAAAAATGTGTCCCTTGTTTTATGGAAAAAGCTCAGTGGACTTTTTGGCCAACCCAACATTTACCCGTGGGTGAAAACGTGGGTGAAAACGTGGGTGCTGGCCTAGCTGCAACCGGACTGCATGCAGAGTGGCGGCACCTCGTTGCACAGGACACGCATGCCTCTTGGCCCACACCTAGCTAAGATTTCATATTATTTCACTTTCAAATAATCTCTACATCGATGGGTGAAAAGAATTATACCCTCATTGTTTTAATTTATATTTTTTATCACGAGTGTATTAGTCAGGGTTCTCTCCCCCAATGGCCAGTCAAGGCGACACATAAGATTAACTGTCACGATTAGTGAAGTCTAACTTACTTTTACTGGTCTTGGCATTTGCTTTACTGTGAGCTGCCTAATCATATCCTTTGTTCATTTTTAAAATTTTGTATTTTGGTTTTTTGCCATCCTAGTGAATGTGCCAAACTGCTTTGTGTACCCTGAATATGAGTCTTTTGTCAGTTTTTCATGTTGCAATTACCTCGTCCCAGCTTTCACCTTTACGATGTCCTTACTTAAACTAGCAGCCTTGTATTCTGATGTAGTCAAATACATCCACTGCTCTACTGATGCTTTGGTCTTTGGGTATTTTGTTTAAAAAGTATCTCTTTTTCTCATAGTCACCAATATACTGTTCTAGATTATGAAATTATACAACTTTATATTGAGAGAAAACTAATTTTTCTCCATGTAGGCAGCCACTTTTCAACATCACACACTAAACTCCTCTCCTCTAACCTGTGATTTATAACACTGAGATTACTAAATTCCCTTAAGAACCCCAGTCTGAGATCAGACTATAGTCTGTTTGCTGGGTTATTTGTCTAATCACTCATGAATATTCATTAGACTCAATGCAGGCCCTAATAAAAACCACAATTATATAAGTCATAGTTAAATGGGCTTATGTTTTCCCCTGTTCCTTTATCCATATTTTACTTGCCTTTCAAAATCCATCCTCTCTGTGGATTCTTTCCAATTACCTACTTTAATTTGTTTAATTCACCGCATGTTCAAGCACCCTGCACCCCCTGTAACACTGAACCCAGGAGAGAGAGCAAAGCAGAGAGAAACGAGCAAGGACTCTGATCTGAGACATCTGGTAAACTCGTTGCCACTGCATGGCCACTGGCACATTGCAGAGCCCATCAGAGCCATGGTCTCTTCTGCTTACAGGGCAAAAGGAAACAACAGGATTAACTAATATGTATTACAGATCCTCAATGTAGCCCTGGGAAGTAGCCAAGATCATTACCTTCATTTTATAAACAAAAAATGGAAGCTTGCTCAAACTTGCACAGCTACTGAATAAGTTGGAGGGTAGGAATTTGAATCCAGAATGTGTTGAGGTAAAACCTGCATTCCTACTACCATGCTGTAATCCCTTACTAGGATAATAGGGAGAAAGAAGGTGAAGCCTATGAGATGGCTACTTCATTGATTGATAACTCTTATTTGTCCAACTCCGGAACTCCTATCTCATAGTTGCATCTTGGCCGGTGGCTTTGTGACAGTATAGATGGAACATTCTACACAAGAAATAGGAAATTCATTGACTTTATCTAAACAAAAGCATTAAAAAATAGTAGTTCCCTGGTACTATGGGCTGACATTTTTTGCAAGGCCTTATGCTAAGTGCTTGGATTCTTTAACTCATTTAATGCTCATCGCGTGCCAACGTGGTGGACGCTCACATTCCCGATAACTGTGACTCGCCTGGCTCCCCAGGCCACACGAGGGGGGGCTGGGCCAGGCTTCAGCTCAGCCATCAGTCTCCAAATCCTTCTGTTCCACCTACTATTTGGCACAAAGTCTATAATTTTAATGTATTTTCTAGCTTTTAGTTTAGATTTTTGTTTTCCCTTTACACCATTTTAGTATATATTTGCTAGTCTAAGAAACTAAATTTAACACATTTGAATATTTTCTGCTAAAAGGAAAAGGGTTTTCTATCTTTTTTCTTTAACTTGGAGAAACAAGGACTGATTATAATCAGAACGCATTGTTTCCCACTGTCTTTGAAGCAGAGTTAGTGATGTTATCAATGTCTGTAAATATCAAATTCCAGGAAGAAAATATTGCTCTAGGTAAAGGTATTTACCAACAGCAAATGCTAACCATGTTGGGAGTGCATGCTCCCAATGATGCGTCCCTCTCGATCTGACAGACACATATTGACTGTGACTTTTAAAAGCTCAGACATATCATTCTCTAAAGGCCAGAAGCTGGTCCATTAAACATTGTGCCAAAATCATTCTGAGAAAAATTGACATGGGAACTTCCTGTCATTATAAAGACTTAATTCCAAAGTAGGAGTTAGCAAGGCCAAAGAGAAAAAATACCACTGTCAGGAAGAATAGGAAGTAGGGGGAATTTAACATAGTTCCCAAAGTCAAGCCACAGGGCACTGGGATTTGGTACTATTTACGTATTAAAAATGTTAAGGTGAATAGATCTATGTCTGATTCCATTTTGTTCATAATACGGGCTGGCAAGGCCACTTATCCTCCCTGTGACCATATGTAAAACAATTCTGCCTTTGATTTATTTTCAGGAGATAACATTATAATATCCAAAGACACTCCTCAAACTTACTTTCTTGCTTTTAAAATTATTTGCCGAGGAAGCAAAATATGTCACCATGTTTGCCTTTCATTTTATATGGGTTTTAGTCATCCTGATTTTTTTAGGGTAGAGTCTCATTTAATCCTTATGATTGCTGAAAAATACTGAACTTAAGAGAACCCTTACTAACTTAATAATTTTTATAACTGATGGGATAAGCAGTAATATCTTCAGTAGAATTTTCTCATGTTTTGCCATTACTTTGACTCATATGCTTAGCACTGGTACTGTGTGAGTCTAATTATTTTTAGCTTTTGCTTTTATAATCGGAGGGGTAATTTATCTCTCATTACTCTTTTCCTTAATTTTTTTAGCTTTACCCATTGATTTTTCCAGATAAACTTTAGATTAATTTTTCTTTCCTCTATTCTTGCCTTATCTATAATGAACTGCTTTTAAATGAAATTTTATTCTATCTATAAGTGTATTTGGAAGGGCTTACATCATTTCAGTGGTCAGTGTTTATATAAAGTCTCAATCAAATATACTTTTATCATTTCTGTGTTTCTGTAATTAGATTACAAGAATTTTTGGTTTAAATAACTTCCAAGAATGTTTTGTTGCTACAAATTTGAGGTCTAGTACTTATATATTTTCTAAAACATGCATACAGATAGTTAGAACTGCTATTGATTTTTATATTAGTATAAAAATCATGATCAGTATCTTTTCTAATTTGGAAAGATGTACAGTATAAAAGTATTAGACTGACCAGCAATTAAGTGACACCAAGTTTGACATTCATAAAACAAAATGTGTCCAAGTCTCATCTATGAAGAGGGACCTTTACTGATTAAACTTTAGCAGTGCCACTTATAATCAAAACTCAGTGGCAGGTCAAAATTTTCAACAGAATATGGAAAAAGAATGGCCAGACCTCAGGAGTTAAAGTAATAGGATTCCTTTTATACCCAGACCTTTGAGTACCAGAATTAAGGAGACTGAATGGCAGTTATATTCTCAAGGATTGTATGGCACCCAACAGAGGCAAGCCAATGGTGGAGAAGAGGAAGGACAGTAAATGCAAAATCAGTAAGAAGCAACTGTGACTGTAGCATCTCTTAGCCCAGTCCTGGCATTAACTATCCATGTGGTTTATTGAAACTAATAGGCTTTCCCTCTACCAAGTAATAAAGATGTAAGTAACACATGGCATCCCAAGGGCGTCCACTCAGTGGACAAGGGGATACAGAGTCTGGATGGACCACATTGCCAGTGGCTTCCAGAACAGGAGGAAGGGAGCCCAAGAATGTTTGCTCTCACTGCCAAGAAGAACTCACTGGCATGCTCAAAAACATGGAGAAATGGCTCTTCTACCAAGCTCTTCCCCATCTTAGGGGAAGATGTTCCCCTAAGGAGACAGTTAAAAATCTTTCCTAGAGCCCCAAGGAACAGGTGCAGCAGATAGCTGCACAGTCACAGTACTGTGAGGACACCAAGGAGGAAGTGAGCAACTGAGAGGACAGTTAGCAAAGCAGGATCTGGCATAGTGTAGGATAAGGTCGGAGGTCAGAGTATTTAATGAGTCTTTGTAGGACCCACTGCTCTTCCCATTGCAATGCTGAGCATAACCCTCAGAGCACAAAGGAGTAGTGCGAGTCCGAGTGAAACTGGTGACAAGTCTGAATGTACCCCCGACCTGTCTTATATTTTTAAGCTTCTGTTCATCTGGAACTAAAGGGTCCTTTCTTCCTTGGTAAGTAGCAAAGTACAGCTGTAGGAACAGCATACATGCTTTCTGGAGCAGGGGGCTCCAAACAGATGAGAGGTCTCTGTTTATGATCATTTGGTTTGCATAGAGGAAAATCTCTGAACCCTGACCACTGCTGATGTTTGCATTCTGGGTATGTGTAATTAGAAAAATGCAACATGATATATATAGATAAGACTTCAATGAATTATTAATTCATATAATTATTTAACAATTCCATTAATTACCCCTACTCCATGTACTGGGGAAGGCACTGCATCCTCCTTTCCCCCAAATAAGCAGGACTTATCAAGGTCCTTCCAATCTACTTAAAGGGAACATAAACTCATCCAAATATTCTAATACAAAAAAAAACAAAACAAAACTAGTGGGCCTTTGGAGGTCACTGTGATTAGATGAAGTCATGAGGGTGGAGCCCTCATGAATGGAATTAGTACCCTTGTAAGAGTCTTAGTGAGTTTGCTTTCCCTCTCTGCTTTCTGCCGTGCATCAGCAGTCTGCAACCCTGATGACAGCCCCCAGCACAATCTGACCGTGCTGTCATCCTGAATGGGGACTTGTACCCTCCAGAACTGTGTGAAACAAATTTGTGTTGTTTATAAGCCACCTGGTCTATGTTGTTGTTGTTGTTAAGCAGCCCAAACAGACTAAGACAGAAATCAGTGAAGACATGAGAATCAAAAAAGCACCTTAGAGGAAGTAGCATTTAATCTTGGCCTTGAACATTGGGTAGCTTTTTAAAGACAGAAGTGGGGACTAAAAGTTTCCTTGGAAGACAAGTTAGTGAGACAGCAGCAAGAGAGAAGTGGCCATGGTGTCAGTCTGCTCATAAATCATGGTTTGGATTGAAACACCATTGTGAATATCGAAAGGGAAAATTTTTTTTTCTTTTAAAGTGTCTTAGAAGACCATGATAACTATAATTTCTTGGACTTGAAGTCATTATATCATTCAAACCAAACCCCTTAGACTGAGTCCCATTAGTTCAGCAAGTAGTCTGTGTCTGTTTCTCAGCTCTCATCCCCATTATCAAAAATTACCTTCCACGGTGCCTCTGAAGTGTCTACAGTGCTGACACTGTGTACACCTGTCCCTCACTGGCTGCGTATGTTAGGGACACAGTCCTGTGACATCTGGCTGTATTTGCCTAGCAAAGCAGAAGTATGATCGGCAAAGTTACACTGCTTCCGTAGGGAGAATTTTCTGAACCTCGACCCACCTTTAATGGAAAGCCTTTAAGGTAGAGGTTATGAACTAAGCAAGTCTCAGGTAGCACCACCATTCTCTCTTCACACTGCCAACAAAACAATTTGGCTTTCAAACTTTATTTCCCATGTACAGCCAGTGAGCGATACTGAAGAGAGGCAGAAAGTACAAGAATGTAGAATCGATGAGGTTTTTGTTTTCATTTTTTGTCTAGTAAGACCAAGAGTTTCAATGACTTGTCAGCTTGCTCAAGCAGCCATATTGCCAGGAATTACACGTAGGGTTCCAGACACTCAAGGAACAGTGAATGACTAACAATTGTTGCCTTCTATCCACCCGAGAACCTAAAAGTGAACAACTAATGGTGTAAAAAATTCCAGTACATCATTTTGAATCAGTTTGTGTTCAATATAGATCATATGCCTAATTCTGGTGTGTAAAACACTTTGTTAGACTCTTGCTCTCGGAATTTAGGGAAGTCTTACATATAAAAAGTAAACTCTAATCAAGACAGAAGGGAAGTTCAAACTTGGATGTGTTAAGCTTTCCAGTGGTAGTGAGGCAAACTGAGAACCTGAGACACAAAAACCTAGTAGTGGATATGGTCATGGTGAGCAGAGTCAACTGGTGTCAAAAAGTGGAGGCTGGCACAGGGAGACCTTTATATTCTTCTATCTTCCATATTTAAATTCAGGGCTGGTTTGGGCATCTTATGTCCTGCGTTCACATAAAGAAAAGAAATAGATTATGTTGTTAAGCCTGACTGGACTCAAACCAGATGATTCGAAAAACTAATTAACTTGGAAAATCTACTTAAGGACTTGTAACTCTATCAATAGTCTTACATTATTAATGACTTTTCAGAATTTTTGAATGTCTTTAAATTCCCACTTGACCATTCTGTGGTCAGCTATAATTGCCAATAGGACTTATTACTTGGACAATTTACTAGGTACCAGGCAACGCGAGATGCGAGTTACATGTAAATTCACCCGAACTTCTCAATAATAATGCAACATAGGTATGATTATTTAGGGTTTTTATGTGAGTTAGTGGAGGGCTCGGATGGGCGAGGAGACCTCCCAGTGACCCCACTGTCACAGGGAGGCAGGACGGAGCACAAACGCAGCTGATTCCACGGCGCTTGCACAAACGAAAAACTCCGCACACCCGCACACCCAGCAAGCTTTCCCATAACAGCTTCCCACAAGTTTCTTTTTCTGTATATAATAACATTCATTTCTTATCCAGTAATGGGGATATACCAAAAAGGTGTTATTTCTGGGTAGAGCAAGCGATATCTCCTCAACTCCCAAGATTATTATTAGAATTAAATTAATGGATAGCCCCAAACACATCACGACATAAAGTGCTATATAAATGTAAGGTTTTCACACTTTTTAAAGTTAAAAATGATAGTACACAGTGGTGCACGGATGGAGTAAGAGTTGTGTTATTAGTTATGCCTGCGCTTGCCTTGTCCTCCCAAGTCATCGTACTGGACAGGGACGCACGGGGCCTCGTCAGTGCTGAGGAGCCTGACAGGGACCTTCCCCCTTTTTCTCTAAGGGTCTCACTTTAACACTGTGAGGTTCACATTCAAAAATATCTGACTAAGGGAATAATCAGTCCTCGGTAAAGTTTACTTTTCTTCTTTGACTGGAATAAGTCGAATGGCAGGACGGCTCAAACCACGTTGAATGACGACTATCTTATGAATTCACTCTCACAGCTTCATAAGCAAATCTTTTGTGTCTCATTGTTTTATTAATGGGTTGTGATTTATACTGCAATCATCATGATAATGAACTGTCACAAAGAGTTAACTCTCAACTCTATAGGACCTATTTTTGGAAAGGCAAGTTTTTTATTTTTTACTTTCTTCTAACAACTTACCTGTATGAGGGTAAACTTGGAGAGAGCAGACATACACCTGGCAAGGAGGTAGGCTCAACCCAAGGGAAAACGTGCCTGCGCTGAATACACATTGCCTGTCTTGACGCTACCACAAACACCCAGCTTACAAGTTCATCTTTCCACTCTGGTTACAATGGTCCAGGGGAAATTTCTTCTCATTGGGTCACAGCTTTCACTTTTCCTCAGAGCATTTGGGTAGGGACAAAGAAGAAAATGTTGTATAAATGGTGAACCGCTGGCAATGAATTCTTATATTCTTGTGCTACCTGTCTGATATTTAGGGATTTAAGATCAAGTAAATAAATGTGACCAATGTCAAGTTATGAGATGTTACCTTAAATCAACCTCTTTGTGGGGATGGTTTTATCTCACGTTTACCCACATTTTTCAGACTATGAGATGCACCCCCTAAATTTGGGGGGAAATTAGGGGGTGTGTCTTATAGTCCGAATGTAGCTTACTTGGCTTGCTGTGGAGGGGGTGGTGGCCTATATTATTTATGTTATTAACTTTTTTACCACATTTCTTTTGCTTCAAAAATTTTTTTCCTATTTTCCTCCTCTAAAACCTAGATGTGTCTTATGGTCCAGCGTGCTTTACAGTCTGAAAAATTCGGTACTTAGTCAAAAGGACAATACAACCTTGGTAAAAATTAACTTGTCTGCTTCTCACAAGCCCCCGAGAATTATTTTTCACGATCTGTCTTTACTAGACTCTCAACTAGATTTTTTCTTTAATATGAATAGGTGGAGAGAGATATAAACACGTCTGTGCATATTTGTTCTTCTATTTTGTGGATGACTGAAATTATTTTAAATTCCTCCCACCCTATTTTATCAACCTTTATCCATTGTGCCACAGGCCCACTGCTTTTGCCGTGCTTGGGGGACCTCTGATCTTGATATCTGTTTCTCAAAAAGCAGCTTTTGTAACAGCTGATTAGATGTAAAACCCTGCTTTTTACCTGCGGCTCTGAAACTGCCCACCCCTTGCACTTTCGTGCTGTTCTCGTTTCCTGTGTGAGACCTGTGAAATCTGGCGGAGCGGCTCTCAGAAGGTGGCAATTGCTGGAACGGTGGCTTTTCAGTCTTTTAAACACCGTGTCTTTGGAGCACTTTGTCAAAACACATCACACCAGCCACATCTGTTCATTTACTTGAACCCGAGAAAACACCTCTTCTTTTAGGATATTCTTAAAGCGAGCATATTGCTGCTGCTTGATTACTTCCCAAAGGTATATGCCGTGGTTCCCCTTGAGGAGCTGAACTAACCATTGGCCTATGCTAATTATGCCTTTTATTCCACAGTCCTTTGAAATGTGCACCGGTCTTTAAGTACTCCTGCTCCATGACAGCAGCGCTAGTCATCACCACCTCAATTAATTGTGAACTTGGAACTGCTTAACGCAGTCGATCTGCTGAGCTTAAATCTGAACGTAAAAAAAAATAATGCACACATGATGAGATCTAAGGTTAGGAGAGGTTTGATGGTGACTCTATGCTGCATGTTCACCTGACTCAAAACCTCACCATGGTCATACCAAGTTTAACGATGACGGCATTTAAAACATCCTGGAGGATCTTCCACGACACCAAACACCACAGGGGGAAACAAACTTGGAATCTGAATTCACCAATGCCACTCTGAACAACCTGGGGCAGCACAACCACCTCTTCCTGATTCAAGATTTCCACCAGCAAAGCGCGGACAGCAATAAGTTTGGATCTCCCGTGCTAAATTTTAAGCAGCTGATTATTGAACTTTCTTTTCCCACAAGCTACTGCCATGACATAAGTTAGGGGCTTAGATGAAGAACACTGAAAACTCCCTTCAGACTCCCAGTATTATGCCTGATGCCAGTTCAGTAATAGCTCTTTATTGTGACTAAACTATTTAGACGTGTTTTGTTATCTGAGCCCACAATACAATGATGTGCCTTCTGTATGACTCAAAAATATGTGTGTTTATACGTACATACAGTTAGAAAGGTTAATTATATTTCAAAAAACTTGGAAAATAAAGAGTCATTCAGAGCCCCGTGTGGTCAGTTAGTTTAATGGTGCATAGGGTGGGCTTTCTGGAAGATGGGTGGAGGGGAAGGTGTTGCCGTCAGGGGAACTCCCTATACTGGCAGAAGCCAGAGGCCTAGGGAGGCAGATAAGGAACCAGGGCTGTTTTTTCCCCAACCAGTAGTGTGGGAAATAAAGGTAGTGGACAGTCAACCAGCAGTACATTGTTGATTCATGTCAGAACCCAGGCAAGATATGCTCTCAAATTTGAACCAATGGAAAAAGTGAATCAAAGTTCCACAATCAAACTGCATGACTATAGAGCCCTATGTTGTCCAATCTTTTTCACTTCATGGTCAACCCTCAGGAACCGACCTGGCAACCAGTGTGGCCAACCGTAAAGGACACGGTAACCTACAGGTCCACGTTAATGCAGAGCCATAAAACACAAAACTGCCTGTCTCTATTTAAGATCTCCAGGCCCAGGCTGGGAAGCTCATTTGGTTGAGGCATTGTCCTGATGTGCCCAGGTTGCAGGTTCAATCTCTGGTGAGGGCAAATATAAGAATCAGCCAATAAAAGCATAAAGAATTGGAAGAACAAATAGATGTCTCTCTTCTTCTCTTCCTTCTGTCCTCCCTCTCACCCTCTGTCTCTAAAAAAAAAATTGATTAAAAAATCTTCATATCTTATTCCTCATGTGTTGTTTACCTTACTTCAAATTTTTAAAAATACTGCCTAAATATAGTATTAGTCCTGATTAACTGTGAGTTTGGCTCTCCTTCAAGTTTCAGGGCTTTGGGGAGCTCCTCGACTGCCTTACTCTGTCAACCACCATTAAGACAATAGTGATCATAAAATAAAAAGGAACAAAATGGGAATTCTCTGGGTGCCTCAAACACAAGGAACTTAAGTCTCATTTAGTTTTAACAACAGTCATATTTGTGTGAACAGGGCTGGGTTATGAAGTGCATTCCTGTATGCAGTCACAGACAGACGAGCTGGCAAGTCAGGGGCTGAGGGAGACCGAAACCAGACATGGGAATCACTGACCTCAGCAGTCTGTGCAAGACTCAGAACGCACTATTTGGAAGGCTTTAAATGAGGCTGTTTCTTTCTGAATTCCGATGTAGTCTTTGACTATAAAGGTAGAGAATAGCACATAGCCTCAGGGGGTGAGGGAAGTGCCTGACCCCCTGCCACTGCTTCCTTAGGTCTGAGAAATAGGTCTTTGTACCAATTCAAAAGGTATTGCGAAGTCTAACCCTCTCCCATCATTGAAACCCACATTCACACATGAACACAGTTGTGGTCTGGCCTCCACGGCACTGACCCTGATCCAGGAGGGGCTGGTGCTGTGTGGTTTCCCAGGGCCTTTCCTCTGCATACTTTCGTACATCACATCTTTTGGGCAGCTCCTCCATTTGGGGTTTGTATCCCCAGTACATTAGATCTCTATGGATATGGGCCTGGAGAGTGAGGCCCCTTTGTGAAATGTTTCCTTTCTCTTATGCAACATCTGAATGACAAATATTCTGAGCACTGACCCTAGGAATACTTAAGATTCAGTGAACAGAAACCTTCCTGAGTGTTAATAATTTTATTCAACAAGAAATTATTGAGTGCCGTTTATGTGCCACTGTTCTACGTGCTAAGAATGAAGTGGTGGGTAAAAGGATCTAAAACCCCTGCCCTCAAGGTGCTAACATGCCAGGGGAGAAGGTACCCATAAGCAGACACGTAAGTAAAATAGGGAGTGAGTCAGGGAAGTGCACTGGACAGAAAAATGAAGCAGGGATGGGGATAGAGAATGCCTGGGATGAGTGGATGTCATTTTAGTTTGGCTACAAAAAAATGTCTGAGAAGGTACCATTTGAGTACAGACTCGAAGGAGGTGAGGGAGTGGATGGATAACTAGTGGGTTGGGGGGAAGTTCTAATGACTATGAAGTCTCTGATGCTGAAGCTTGCCTAAAAGACTCGTGGTCAGCCAGGAGACCCGTGCTGGAACAAAAGGTGGGGAGGGGGTGCAGTGGGCGAGGATGGGGTGGAAGGAAGGAGGTAATGTGAAGAGGGAGAAAGCAGACTGTGTGTGTAGTCTTTAAGGCCACTGTGAGGCATGTGGCTTCTCTCTGAGATGGGAAACCACAGAACGATGTGGGCCGAAGAGGTCTGACTTGGGTTCACGGCTCCCTCTACCTGGTACTGAGTTTGAAGGGGAACAAAATTGGAAATATGGGGAGGAGAGTGGTGGCTCGGACAAAGGTGATGCAGATGAGGAAAAAGAATTGTGTGAATTCTGGGTAACTTTTGAAGTTAGAGCCAATGGGTCTAATGAAGTAGATACCCAATGTGATAAAAGGTAAGTCAAAGAGAACCTCCGAGCTTTCATATCTGAGCAGCTGGAAGGTATGGAATTGCTATTTTCTGGCTTGGAGAAGAGAGTGCAGAAAGAACAGATTCGGGATGGGTGAGATTGAAAGTTCACTTTTGGGCGTGGTGAGTGTGAGGGGCCCGTTAGGCATCCAAGCAGTCATGACAGGTAGGAGCTTGGAGTCTAAGGAATTTCGAGTTCCAGAGAGAATTCTGAGCTCTTTGGAGTTCAAGGGAGAATTCTGAGCTGGAGATAGATATTTGGCAGTTGGCAGAGAACAGATGGCATTTAAAGGCAGTTGGGAGTAGACCCAACTGGCAGGCTCGGTTCATTGTGCTGATCAGTGTTTTAAAAGAGGGAATTTGCACGCCGTTAGATGGAGCATGTAAATTCTGACTTTCCACACTGGCCATCACTCACTCTTTCTGCCTGCCTTATAACTAGCTGTCTTGCTTTGTTCATGGATAATGGGGTCTGTGGTTCCTTGAAAGAGAAGGGATCTTGTTCTTAATGGTTGAGTAATGCATGTTGTTGGCATTGTGTCAATTCTCAGTAAATATCTGGCAAACAAATGAATGAGTTCTGGTATAGAAAACAAAGTGCTCTACAAAAGTCAAGGAAAGTCAATACCTAGGAGTCCACTGGAAGGTTACAAAGTGGCAGGAAACAGACTGGGAAGAAGAAATGTCTCAGGGTGAAACTTTCATATTTGAGCAGCCCAGGGAAGAAAAACTAGACATTAATGCCAGTGACTCAGAGGGAGAACAGGAGAACAGCAAGTAGAAACAGGCATAGAACTAGAAATCAGAATCAGCCTGGGTCAACACAGCAGCACAAATCAGCTGGCATCACCAGCCGGCTCTCCCCAGCCAGGCCGTCCAGTGGCATCTCAGCCACACTCACCATGTTCTAGTAGCCAAGCTGAGGCTGAGTCCACATCCCACAAAGGCACCAGGTTCTTTCACACCCCCTTGGCTTTCACTGTGCTCTTCTCCGAGCTCTTTACTGTGCAACCTGCGGACTCATTCGATATCCAAAGCTCTCATCAAGAGTTTTGCTTCTGTGACATCTCCTGTCACAACTGCACACGAACTTGAGAATCTGTCACATGCTGTTGAGCAGAGTTCACCTCAGGTCTGAATCAGTCATTTGGCGCACATACACCAACGTATACACAGATTACTGTGCACAGGCACAACGCTTACGTAAGAACAAGTGGATGTGTGCTGCATTGAGATAGCACAGGATCTAAAAACAGAGAGCAGAGAGACAAGAAAGGGAATGGGCTACATCCAAAGCGTGGCAACGCTCACTCACTAGAGAGGAAGGGCAGAACCCACACCCCGCACATCGTACTCCGTGGGTCCCTCCCATGCTGAGGTATGTCACCTAAGACCAACTATCTCTTGCCCCCATGCTTGGTTTGGTTTGGTTTCTAAATTTTATGTTCACAAAGCAATCTGTTGAATGTTAATTTAACTTCTCATACCTGACACTGTAAAATGATCACCTTTGAGAAAAATTATTTGGTGACTAATACACTCTCTATTTCTAAAAGGATCTTAAGACATTTTTTTCCTATGGCTTAAAATTAGTTTTTTTGGTTTCAGACAGTAGTAGAGGTCACCACAGTCTCCTGAAGTTTAACAAATGAATGAAAATAACGATACCAGAAAAACTAAGGACCACAACTGGAAAAGGAAGTGGAGAAACAGAGTAAGGAAGTCTTGAAATTCAATTAAGCAGACAATGTATTGCATGCCTCCTCTGGAAGTCATAAGTTTGAGGTTGTATTAACAAAAAGATACCTGAGAGCAAGACAGAAATTAGATACTATTGTTATCTTCCCTCCAGAGACCTTGCAACAGAGACTTGGAGAGACTAGGGAAACCGTGCAGGTCAACCAGGGAGGCAATGGCAGACCTGAAACTTAAACCTAGGTCTGACTCCATACTGTATGCGCTTAATCACTACCCCCTATTTTACTGAGGAAATCCCACGTGCTAGGTCATCATAATGCAACATATTACAACGTGTTACTTTGACATTTAACTTTTAAGAAACTGCCAAACTGTTTTTGGAGTCTAGCATTTTGTGTTCCTTTCAGCAATGTATAAGAGTTCTGGTTCCTGTGTGCCCTCACCAGAACCTGATATTGTCGGGGCTGTTACAAATGTGCTTCTCATTAAATTTTGGCCATTCAGGTAAGTGTGCAGAGATATCTCATGATGCTGTTCATTTGCGTTCCCCCAGTGGTTAATGATGCTGGACATCTTTCCAAGTGCTCATTTGCTACCCTCCCCCTCTTTCGTGAAATTTGTGTTCACGTCCTCTGTATACTCTTTTCCTTTTAAACTACAGCGATACTTCTTCATTGTGACTTTTCTAGATAAAATGCATAGGCTATAAAAACGTGGCTGGATTAGGCAATCCATTTGAATTTTTTATGCTGACAACCCATTTTCTGTTTATAAACTCAATAAACGTGCTCTGGAAATCACTGAATAGAAATAAACGTGAAAAAGGAGCTTTTCAACACACAGTTCTACTTCCCACAAGTGAAATGAGACAGAATGAATTGGGAGATGCACACTGGATAACGTGACGGAATGTGCAAAGGAGCACGAAGTTAATGAGCAACAACGCGCAGCCAGCGACCGGCGTGCAGCTGCTCACCTTGCTGCTCCACTCACGATTGATTCTCCGTGCTTCTTCTCTGAAGTGTCCTCACACACATTCAGTTGTTACCCACTTTATTTATAGTGTTTGTAAAAACGAGATTTGCTATTAGGAAAGCATTTTTTATGCTCTGCCGACACAGCTGTGTGTGAAACAATTTAGTGAATATGTACAAGGCAGTTTCTGCAAATTTTGTTCTAGGTTTAGTGTTTGTTCCAGAGCCTCCTGGCTCCGCCGGCTCTAGGAACGGCTCAGATTCCTCTTCTAGAAAGTGCTTCCCAGCCAGTCTATATCAGCCTCAGCCCACACTGAAGGTGCGTAACGCCCCTGCCGTGAAATAATCCTCAAAATAAAGAAAAAACGAAACCTCTGCTCAGGCTCCCTTTACATCATTATTGTGTTAACAGCAGACTTTTTGCTACAGAGACCTTGCAACAATTTTTAAAACTCCAGTCTATGAGAGTTTCAAAATTTCCATATGAAAAAAATAATGATGCATGCAGTTTTGAAACTAGATATTAACAAAGAATGAAAAAATGATTCACAATTGTGTTTCTTACCTATTAGAATGATAATATGGTACATTTTGAAAAATATGTTGAGTTTCATCTTTTATGTGTTATTTATAAAACACAAATGTTTAAAAAATGTCAATTTAGGATTCATAACTTTCAATCCATTCATTGCTTTGGACATTAAATGCACGTTTACCACACATTTACTTTTGGGCAAACAGGACCTAGGCACCAACTAAAATATTTGAAAGAGCCCCCAAAATGTCAGAAACATTTAATGAGGATTACTTAAATATCTCAAGGCTTTTCATTTTGAATTTTATATTCAAATTTTTATGCCTGACACCAAATGTTGGTTTTAAGAAACAAAATAAAACATATGTGTGTACGAACACACACACTGTGTTTTCATTTTGTTTTTTCATTTCTTAGGTAATCTGCAACCTCACATTCATAAATGTTAATAAATATATTGGGATGATGACAAGCAATCACAAGGGTTGAATAATTTCTAGTCAACTTCCTCCTTGAAATAAAATATGTGAAAGAAGACACATTAAAATAAGAACACAAAAGACTGCTTATGATGGAGATTGTAGCCATTAGGAAGGAATCAGGAAGAAAGATGAATGTGATTATTAATATCCAGATTTTTTAAAGGTAGAGAGAATGGATTTTTAGAAAGCCTGCAGCTTTTTAAATTTCACACAATTATGACCATGATTACTCCCTGGGACCCACTTGTCCTGTCCCTGTGTCGCTTCCCCAGGGATGCATGGCCAGGTACAGGTTCTTGGGTGAGGCCTCTGCTTTGGAATGTGCAATGGAATGGACCACTTGTTATATAAGTGCAAAAAGTTAAATAGCACTTATGGGACACCAGGCACTATTCTAAGTGCTTTCCAAACCTGATTTCCATCAGTGCTCTTAACCACATCAGGAGATAGGCACATTTATTAATGCCATCCCCAATATATACATGAGCAAACTAAGGCATAGAGAAGTTGAACAGTTTATTCAAGGTTCCCAGTGCTAGGAAGAAGCAGAGCTGAGATCCAACCTGGGCAGTCTGGCTTCAGAGTCCACAATCTTAACCCTGCCCTGCTTCCCAGAACAGAGATACAGAGCATCCTCCTAAGAAAAATTGGTGCCACTTCTATACGAATGCTCTGGAAAGACTGAGCGCGCCCCTTAACAGTTGTCCCATAACAACCCCTCTTTGCAAGCATTTGGGTTCCCTGAAAGAGTGGGGGGACCCGTGCAGCAGTCGCGGGTGCCAAAATGGAAAGCCGCTGAAGTGACAAGTCTTATTTCCAAGCAGATACCAAGTCATTTCAAATAACGTGTTTAGACAGAACCCAGTGACTCAGCAGGCACTCATGGCAAATTCGTTCTAATTACCATCGAACATTTGGTTCTCTCTAGACACTCGGCTGTCACAAAACACTGCTAGTTCATGCCGGGGAACTTGCTTAGCAACAATATTTTCAAAAGAACAAGGGCAGCTGTCAAGAAATGATCATGACCTTTGAATCACGAAATAAGTGCTGGATATCTGTAAGTGTGAAATGGAGACCGGGTATAACGCTTGGATATTTACCTCAAATCCCACAACACATAATGCCATCTTGCACACAGCCGTATATCTTTCGCTGTATGTTATCAAAACACACTTGCAAATGTTACTTCACAGGCTCAGCACAGCCGCCATGTAATTTAGGTATTTCACTTGCTGTTTTTTTTTCCCAGAAAAGGTCTTTAAGACTCTAAGAAGTTTGAAAGCTATTCTAGTGTTGCTAACACGTGATGCATTAACTTGTAGTCTAGGATTCTCCCCTTTAGAGAAGACTGCTCATTCTTCATTTCTGGATGTCTTGGTGTCAGGACAGTGTGGCTCAATAGGGTTAGTGTGTCTTACACATATTTATAAATGTGTGTATATCAGAAAATGTGTGTATATGTGTGTGTGTGTAAATGTGTAAATGTACAATGTGTATATGTGTATAATGTATATGTAAATGTATATATGTGTATAATGTAAATGTAAATGTATATATGTATATAAATGTGTAAATGTGTAATGTGTAAGTGTGTATATGTGTATATATGTGTAAATGTGTGTGTGTGTGTGTGTGTATCTGCCTATATGTGATTTCTGTGAATTGATTTTCAGGTACCTATATCTCTGTCTATGTATCAATACTTATATCTAGATCTAGACTTTCTCTTTCTTCTACCAGCAGGTTTTTGTTTTGCTTTGTTTTGCTTTTGTGGAAAAATGGACTAACACACAGTGAAAGGAAATATATATTTTTATTGATACAATTACTCATATAATTATTGGGTTTGATTCAATGACCTCCATGGTGTGGGACCCTTCATTTAGATCACCTTATCCTAACTTGCCATTTGAAAACCAAAGTGCTACATTGCTGAACTGCAGCCGTGTCTTTTGGTCTAGCTAGGGTCTGCAGCAACGCCAGGTTTCAGGTCTCGAGGGCGACTGAGGTACAGAGGAAAGAGGTGAGATTCTAGGCTTCATACCCACTATACAACTTAAAACTCTACCCACCTGGGCTGAGTTATAGACTGAACTTCTGAGGAAGATTTTACTAGAACTTTGAGATCAAAACATATGTGAAAATCTCTGATCTTTAAGGCTGCTTACAGCTGTATATTCTTGTCATTTCATTCCCCAAAGAGACACATTGAGGTTAAAATGTATTGCGGTCTTTCATGGCACCTCCACCAGCTGTACATCTGTGGAAAATACAGAAAAGTATCCTGTGGCTGATTTAATGGAGCTGAGAATCTGAGTGTCTAGAAGTCACTTATATCTACCTAAAATTTATAGGGAAAAAATATATACAGACATATTTACATATCAAAGCAAGACTGACACAAGCTGTTGCCTTACTGAGCTTAATTTAGGTTAACTACAAGTGCTCAACAGAAATGAAATTTCATTAAAGAGAATGCCAGTCTTCAGACTTTATTTTATCTGAGTCAATGAGGTTTTATGTAATGTTTTTTTTTTCTTTTCTGAAGAGGAAACTATTATTTTAAGAAAAAATTTGAATTTGGCTTTATTAATTTTGTTTATAGTCAGCTTATGAAAAAGTTTAAGGATCTCAAAAATGCTACTCTTAGATAAATGTAGATTGGTAGTTGAAGTTAAGATTATAAGTTAAGATCATAAATTAGATTTATGAATGTCTGAAATAGTTTAAAAAACAATTGTAACATACATAATATTAAAGAGGTATCAAATTTCACAGTGATTAAAACTTTTTTGTAATAGCTTTGTATAATTTATGCTTCACATTTTTAAGTTCAAAAGATTATTAATTCAATTTGCATCCCTCTGGAATAAAAGATCTCTTTGTGGTCCTTAAGAATAGATTAGTCCTCATAATATCCTCACAAGCAAGATTCTAAATTTCCCAGGGATCATTGCTAATCATTGCTAATGATTAGGTGAGTCCATGAATATTGTCTGACTCTGCAGGATGAGTGGGTCTGTTTCTCCATCGTCACACTTGATGGACCAATTGGCTAAAGAGAAGGACAAGTCCTGTTCTTCACAGAAGCAAAAAGCTCAGACCAATCACTCCACTGATCCCACCTGCAAAGAAAGGGAGCTCTCTGATCTTTAAATGCCTATCATGACATGGTTCGACTATGTGTGAGCGGTATTAAAAAATATTCACATGAAATAAATATAAATAATTTTCAAAGAGATGCTGCCACCTTTCGGTTGCTCTCCTGTGAAGCACACACTCGTTTTCCTGGAAACCTGCAAAGTCATGAGCACTGCTCAGTGAACGCCTGTGAACGTATCAGAATTGTAGGCAATTCCATTATGTAGTACAGTATTTTTATTCAGATGGTTCCCACTATTTTTGATAGGTTTCAGAAAGACTCTGTGATATGAAGTGATTTTTCCAAATGTTAATATAGCAATAGAAAAGATCCATTTCAGAAATGAAGAAATGTTCCATATTTTATTGAGGGCAGGCATATTTAATGCTATGCCTATGATACCAATCGAGGCAATAAAGTATAATATTTATTGTATTGAATAAAAGGCAAAAAAGATAACTCATATATTCGGTTCTCATCATTTTAGACTCCATGCCTTATTTTACCATTGATCATTTCTCATATTTGTGAATATTTTTTATTAATCCTATTCTCTAAATATAGTAGGAATCAACTTTCCCTTTTCTGTTTTTCTTACAAGTTCTTTCAGATTTCTTTCATCCTGAGGAATATAACTTGCATTACAGTTGAAGGAACAGATGCCCCTAAGAAAGTAATTTACCTGCTGTAGTTCCTGCAGTTGCTGTCTGATCAATAATTCTATCAGAATAAACTCTATAATATTTAATGACTTTATTTAACTAACTTAAAATTGGAAGCTTTTTGAGTCAAATGGTTATCTTTATTGCTCATCAAGGTATTTTAGCAAAGTGAAATATTAATCAGGGTATACTAAATGCCAATTATTTCATACTTTAAAAACCAGACAGTTGTCTTAAGGAATTCAGTAGTATTGCTGATATTTACAATATTTCTTCCATCCCTTTAAAATAATTACTATTCAAATCAGTGACTTTACATGCCAAAGATTTAAAGGCTTTCTAAAATGCACCTGCAACCTAAATAATGGTGGCCCACTAAGTGAGCCGTGGACTAAGTCCAAAGGACTCAAGGAAACTGAGATTTATCCCAGGTTTTAATACTAGCATTAACCTTGAACCACCCTTCAGTGTAAAATCCACATATACACTGAAACCACCACTGTCCCCTGAGGTCTACGACATAGTGCCTTAGGGCCTTTCATTGCACATGGGTGGGTGAATGCCCCCGTCCCACACTGGATATCGCATATTGCAGGAGGCAGGGCAGAACTTACATCCCTGGCTCTTGGGTTTCTGTCTTCCTTCTGCCACGTCTCTCTCATCCCTTGCAGAACAAGTCATAAAGCTCAGCCCTCAGGTGACTTTTGCAACAGAAACTCCCCAGAGTTCAGACACCAGCCTCCCCTGCAGAGGACCGAAGAGGGTGGGGACTCACAGAACCACTCCCCATCTCCACCTGTGCCTCCTCTGACTCCCCCCACCAACACACACCTACGGCGCATGACCTCAATCCAATGGACCAAAGATGCTCTCCCCAAGAGGCACTGTGTGCCCACCAGCGCCTCAAGCTATTTTCTATACTATTATCACAGTTCCTCTGCTATCCTCATCCCTTACCCTGCCTCACGGCCCCTGCTAATTAACTCCCACTCTCAGCATCCTTTGTCATGATTATTCAGAAGTGAGAGTGCTACATTAAACAATCCCCTGAATGCCTCCTCATTTGTCTCCCCTTATCTGGACAAAATAGCACCATGGATATCCCGCCAAGGCTATTTTTTAAGTTCAGTTATCTATTATTGTTGTCGTAAAGCATGAAAAATAGTGGGGACCATGAAAGTGTGTGTGTTAACTTCAGGACCATTGGGGACAAATAGGTTTCAGAACAATCAGGCCAGGGTCGGCTGTCCTACTTCTCTGTTGGGTAAGTAGCAGGCACCCCCAATTATCAAGCAGCTCGAATCAGTTCTGTCACATGAAGAGTACATTTGGTTTCTGTCTCATGAGTGATTTGGTCATCGGTTAGATGGTAAGATTTCTTTGTGGGCTGGTACAGTAGAGTTGTTCGTCAGGCCCAGGCTGTACAAAATAGGGCTCTTCTGGGCAAGCAGCACTGGCTACTTGTCATTCCTTTACAAAATGCATTCAGGGTTTTCAGAGCTCTCTATGTCCTGCCCCCAAGTCAGGAACTTGGATAAAATACTTCACACCTACATGATGAACTTGGCAGAGTGCTATGTGATTGGGAAGCATGGAATTTCCTCATTATTGTCAATAACGGGAACTCCAGGAAGAGAAGCCTCTATTGATGTACTATATTTCAAAAGTCCTTAATCAGCCAGTCGTTTTGAATTCCAAATTCATTTTCCCATAGAAATGGTGTTGCACAAGATCATTAGTTCCACATTCCACTCACTGAATTACTTTACTACAGCAACTAAGCGCACTCTTTGGACTAAGAGTCAAAGACTGTGACAAGGGTTCTAAAATGTCAATGTGTCAGTAGGTGAGTGGGACTGGCTCCACACTCTGGGGAGGAGAAAGAGAGCATCCACCTTGGATTCCTGAGGGTGACTGCACTGGGCCAGGAACTTCGCATCCCTCTCGTACTACTCCTCAAACAGGCGCAGTCAGAGTGAGGGGGTGTATTGGTGGTGAGCATAGGAAAGTCAGGCCACTTGGGGAAGGAGGAGGCCTAGTTAACCACTAGAGTTGGGATTGAAGGTCATGCTTGTCTGTCTGAGTGTCTCCAAAGTTACAAACTCACTACACTGAAAGGAGAAAATTCCCCCTTCAAGGTTCTAATTATTTTCATTCATTCCACCATCTTTTTGAATAGCAGGCCAAGTGCTTCCAATGCAAAGGAGAACAAAGGTGCCATTTCTACATCAAGGATATTTTTGGTCTAATGTGAAAGGCAGATAGATTACATAAAGAATTATATAGGTGGGAATTATGATGTGATATATAAAAAGGGGTAGGGAGCTCAGAGCATAATGGGGGCTCTATCAAGTCAGGTGGTCAGTGGAGACCATGATGGGAGTAACTCTTAAGCTGAGACAGGGAGGAAAAGTAGACATTTATGATGAAAAGAATGATGGGTAGAGTAGAAGGGGCAGGCCCTGAGTCACAGAAGAACTTGGTGCATTTTAAAGAACTAAATAAAGCCTGCTGGAGGTAAAGAATGAACAAAATGTGACTAAGGGAATCTTTGCAAAAATAGACATGGGTGAGATGAGGAATATTTTGAAAGGGCTGAAGAAATTTATATTAGGAAATAGAAGACAGGTGACCCACACCAGATCTGAGAGCTTTAGTGAGGGGACGTTGATTAGTGTATGTGAGTCACCCATAGATCAGATGGTTTTACATCAGAATTTACCATGAATTAGGCAAGAAAAATTAACAACGTTCTTGTATAATATTGTAAGGAAATGGCTTTGGATAAATAGGGTTATCTTCCAGCAAATCTGTACTCTTTCCCTTCCCAGTGTAGTGGAATCGGCTTGGCCAGGAGACTTGGTTCAGTCAATGAGATGGGAGAGTACGTGATGTGAGCATCAGAGGTTCTGGACACCCACTGCCAGAAGCACAGGTGCCTTCATCCTGGGCCCAGCATGGTTGCACTTCCAACTATCTGAACCTTGCCTGCTGCCTGGAGGCAAGGCCAGCCTTGGCCAGAAAAATGTGTGAATCAGGGTCTTGTAGTCGAGAGCAGACATTCTCTACTTCCTTAGCGATGTGCACAACATTGAGTGTTCAAAGAAATGCTTGGCATTACAGGCCACTGAGTTGTGGAGTAACTTATTACGCAACTGTGTTGCAGCAACAGCTAACACAAAGTTTTAACATTAAAGACAGCCCTCATGACTCACTTCCCATGTGCACACACACACAGCAAACACACGCTCACTCACACACATTTGCCATGTGGTGGCATTATCGCCAGACTTGCTAACAGAAGAAGAAACAGAAATGATGGCTAGGAAATGAAGCATCCTATGAACCCAAGTCTTAACTCCAACAATACTAGGTGATGGTGAGCTAGGCTATGACTCTGTGATGGAATTAATCAAGCTTACATTATGGACTGCACTGCCCTGGGCTTAATTATAAAAGCATTATAAAGAATATCTCAGATTTTCTGCAAAATTATTTTACTCAAAACAAAGCTAGGGTAGCAGGAAAATGCAATGGCACAAGAGAACTGCCTTGAGCAGCTGGCAAATACACGACCTCAGTTTCCAGCTTAGGAACATGTCGGGTTCTTGCTCCCATGTTTCTTTCTTGACAGACAATCAGGTGTTGGCACTTAAAGCTATTACCTTGCTCCCTAGTGTATAGCTGGGGGATGTTTATGTTGCTATAATGCCTCCCACTTCTTAGGGGTTCTGTTTTATGAAGCAGTACTTTCTACACAATTTTTAAAAATCATTAAAAATTTTTTCAATTATAGTTGACATACAATATTATGTTAGTTTCAGATGTACACCCTAGTGATTAGACATACAACCTACTAAGTGATTATCCTGATAAATCTCATACCCATCTGACACCACACATAATTATTATAATATTATTGACTGTATCCCCTATGCTGTCCTTTACACCCCCATGACTATTCTGCAACAACAAATTTGTACTTTTTAACCCCTTCACCTTTTTTTCACCTGATCTCCAACTCCCCCCACATCTGGCAACCATCACAATGCTCTCTATCTATGAGTCTATTTCTATTCTGAAGCAGGCCTTTTGATAGTGAGATTTCACTGCAGAGACTCTGGGATGACATTGAAAGGCATGTAAAAGACAGAAAATCACATTGATGTATTTGGCCATTGTGTTAATGGCTAAACCAGTCTAAGATCTAAATGTGACTTTTTTAAAATATGTATCCGATGGCTCTTAAACATTCTCATATCCTAAGAACTTAAATACATTAGAATGCAGAGTTCATGAAATCTAGAGACTTTCCCACTGTGCAGGGAGTTCTTAAAATAGGGCAATTAAGTTTCTTGTTCTTAGACATATGGGGTTATAGAATTTTAGAGCTGAAACAGACTTCAGAACTCCTATAATCTAGTCTAACTCAAATTTTGGGGGTCATGAATACCTTTGAGGATCTGGTAAAACCTTTGTAACACCTCACCCCCAAAAATTCAAACAGAAATTTGGTAGACACATACAGGGAGTTCAGACCATTTGGGTCATTTGGAAATCCATCTATGAATACCTATGAGTTCATGGTCTCCAGAACAAGAGCTCTGAGCTTGTTCACGTTCTAGATGAGAATCATTATTCCTGTCCTACCCATTCCTACTCGTATTGCCTACAGGCTCAGTGGAAGGAGAAAGCACAGTGAGAGGCAGGGCTATTGATGGTTACTGTTTATCAAGTTGCTTCTGGTTTATTTCAAATCTTCTTAAGTATTTTGGGAGACGTTTACTGAACTCAGTACAGGGTGGGGCAAAAGTAGGTTTACAGTTGCGGTATGTAAAACCAAGTTTATTCTTGCATTATTATTTATTATTGTATTATTTTCCATGTGAACAACTATAAACCTACTTTTGCCCCCCACCATAAATCTGTCACTGGACTTCAATAACGGTCAATATTTGGGTCACCCTGTGCCATCTATTCTTCCTTGTTACTTTTTGGGCTGAAGTATTTTAAAACAAATCCAAGGCATCCTATTGTTTCACCCATGAAAACAGCAATGTGCATCCTTAAATGATAAAGACATGTCATTATACCAATTAGTAGAAATTCCCAGGCCATTGATAAAAATCCCTCATATCATCTACCAAATTCATATTAAATTTCTCACCTTTAAGATTTTTTTAATGTTGGTTTGTTCAAATCAGAGTGCAAAATATTCACATATTTAACTTGCTTGTTATATCTCTTAAGCTCTTCTATTTAATAGTTCCTTCCTGAATTCTCTTTTTATTGACTTGTTTTTAAAAACTTTTTTTGTTTTTTAGGAATCTCCCACATTCTGAATCTGGCCAGTAACTTCCTTTTACTTATCACTGAATTGGTTCTTTTGTTCTGTGATGCCCTAAAACCCAGAAATTAGAGGTAGGTGGTCTTTCTCTTTGCTCTACCATGTTTAGTGTGAAGGGGCGGCAGGAGTCTGTGAGCATCCCCTCACTGCACAGACAGTGGGGTCAACGGAAAACATATTATCATCTTTCAGCCCAAACTTCCCTCATCTCTTCTGTGAGATGTGCCCCTCCATTATTTCACGGAGCTACCTCTTTTCTAAGGAACAGGCCTTTCCTGATATAAAGGGACTCTCCTTGCGTTTGTTCCTGTTTAGAAGAGGAGGCAAGTTGTAATGAAGCATGTTCCAAATTTTACACCGAAACAATATGCATGGGAGCATCTGGCAAAATCCCGAACCAATGGCAAGGTCTCAGATGTTGGATGAAGCCGAACCAACATAAACCTCACTCACTACTTAAAATAACTGCATATAAGTTATTAAAATAGATCGCCAGATTTTTGGTTGAAGTAATCAAAAGCTTCTAGAGCTCATCACAATAGAAACCAAGAGAGTCTCTGAATTGGAAGAGGAGTAAGAACACTACTGCCTATTCTTTGTCACAGACAATGGAAGCTTCAGGAGAACTTTGTGCTTACCTGGTACTCAAAACCTGATCATTAAAAACAGATGACAATAATAAAAATAGCCAGTCAAAGGGCTGAAGACTTAGAATACAATTTAGAAAGGTGAAATAAGTATCTTCCTCAGTTCCCATCTTACGGCTGCAAGAAAAATGGGTACTACACGTAATTATCACCAGCCTGTCACTGCACATATTGGCCAGTTCATTATCCCGCCGCCTCCATATTCTAAGAAATATACTGAGCCCCAGGCTGTGAAGTATGCAGTGTTAAATGTATGTCAGAGGAGACTATGATCTTATCAGAAAAACACGAATGGAGTGGAATGTTTTTACACTTTCAGGTAGAGTCCAAATCTGCTACTCAGAGAAAACGAAGGACTGTTATTATTACTTACACAGACAAAACCCAATGAACCCTAATATAAGGATTGCATTTGGCAGAACATGAGCATGTCAGCTGCCACTGCCTCTTAATTTGCAATTAATCAACAACTGCCTCGTAATATCTCTGCCATTGAATTTTTCTGCTGTTTAACTTTTTGTGCTTCTCAAGCATATTTTGAAACTTCTGGAAAGCAGATGACAGATGCTAGTAGAGTCACTTACAGAAGATGGGGGCTATCTGATCATCCATTCTGTCATTAAGCAACTGGTTAAAGCACCATGGCTACAAGTTCAGCTAACACTAAAGAAAAGGATGAAAGAAACACGGCTCTTGTCCTTAACAGACTTGCTTCTTGGAACCCCTCATGAACCCATTCCTGAGAGCTTGAGAGGGAGCCCCAGAGCTTCCTGTGTTCCAGGAACAAAGCAGGAGCCTCTAAGATGGACTCTTACCCGATATAGCCCCTACACACCCAGAACGAGAACGACACTCTAGAACTCTGTGCTCCCAGCAAAAGCCCCACCCATTGCCAATGGAAAGAGACTGCCGGGTCTCTCCTGGCCAATGGCCACCCAAGCATGCCCCAAACCAGAAGCCACTGAAGCCCTGTCTCTGAACACTGAGAGGGCCCCCTAACACAATTTGAAATTCACTGTGACACTCATAAGTTCAATCCAATTCAACAAATAATTATTGTGCAACTATGATGTGCTAGGCATTTTTTTCTAGGAACTGGCCATGCAGCACTGAATGAACTGATACCCTTCTCTAAAGAAACTAAAAACTCAAGGCATCTCACAGGGGAGCAGAATCTTGTATAACCCAAATGCATGATCAACTCTAGCTGGTGTTGGCTTTGAACCGGGAGCTTAAAGACTGGTCAAGGGGTTCAGTCTCAGCTGTGCTGGTTGTGGGATCTAAGCAATGGTCCAGCTAGTTACTTAGCTACTGTAGCAAGTGGTGAAGACCATTCATGACTACATTACTTATATATCTAACACATATGACATATAAATATATTATATGTGCAACCATGGGGCTCTTAAAAAAAAAAACAACTTCCATCCTTGCCTTCCACACCCTCATCCACTCTAGCCCTGCCTTCCTCACCACACCAATCTATTATATCTCGAGAACCCTTAGGGGTAACCTCTGTGTGCTTTTTATCCCTGTTCACATCAGTCTTCACAAAAACCCAAGGAACTTTGGGTGCCACCTGCTCCTAGACCATCATCCTCACAGGGTTTAGACGGCCTCTTGTCTAAGTCCATCTTCTGCCCCCTCCAACTCCTGAAACCTTTCTACACTGCTCTCTTCTACCATGTCTTCATGAAAAGACAGAGAAGGAGGCTCTCAATCCCAAAGCAAGGCATTGAAGAACTCACCATGAAAGACAGGACCTTGAAATACAGGTCGGAATTCTATGGGCGGAAATTGAGGCAACGTGTATTTCACACCAAGGAAATATGGTGACTAGAGAACTGGAAAGGCACATACATGTATAAGTATGTGATCTGTATTTTAACATCAAATATGAGCTCTAATGAAAGTTTTAGTAACGCCTATAGTTAGTGTATGAACATTTAACTATCATGTAGATTATTACATTTACATTGGAAAGCATTTTAATCAATGAATGAAACTGTATCTAGCAACCAAAATAGGCCTAAATATTGCAGCAAGGGAGTACAGTGTTAATGACCTCAGAGGGGTCAGCAGGCACCTGCCCCACCAGCGACCACACAAAGACCACTGGCAAATGCACACATCACACAGGAAGAACACAGCTTGTCACAGCTCCTGCTCTAACAGGTGTCTGTGTGAGGCCAGGGTGTATTTTCATGACTAATAAGAATTGCAAGTCTTAGGTTCCTGGCATACACTACTTTGATAAAAACAAACTATGAATATAAACCCTTTACTTCTTCTGGGCTATTATACTGAGCTTCAGGATACTGACCTCAATTGAAAGGTTAGTAGCCTAGGTGGCCCCCAAATGTCCTAGGTGACTTCTTTGAGGTTTTCATTATATATGACTTTCAACTTTTGCTTTTAGCTTTTATTTTGGACAAATTTCATAAACAGTGGTCATATGTTTCCAAAAAGTAAATACATAAATAAATGCATCTTTGCTAAGGATTCAGGTGGTGTAAGGAGTTAGATGAAGACATTGTTTTCCAAAGCAGCTGCTCTGTGCTGGCTTATTAACCTCCTACAGAGACAGGTTTAGTTATGAGGGTGCAAGGCAAACTCTGGGCAAGCCAGAGAGAGTTAAGGATCTTTATGTACTTCAAAATTAGAGTGAGCATTGTTTTTCTGTTTTGTAAATGGGCTTATACAAGCTTGTACCTTCTGTAATGCCTATATATGCCATGTGATGATTCTTTACGGAACAAATAAGAATGTATAGTGAATGGGAGGTAGAAAAAGTATCTAAACCGAAGTATGTTCTCCTTAGGCTCCTTTTCCAATTTCCCACCTTGGGAGCAGGAGCTGTTCAGGGAGTAGCGTGACATGAATTCCCTCCCAGGGAGAAAATTCTGCCTGAATGATAAAAGTCAACAGCTCCTAACAATCTTCTCTCATCAGGTTATTTTCTCAAGTACTGACACACACCCTTTTTCCTTGGTTGCTGCGCTAACTGGGTTCGGTTTTCTTCCTATTGCTTGGACTACTTATTTTTCCTGTTCTTCCATGAGCATTGGCCGACCCCGCGGTCCTGTGCTGTAGAGAATTCTCTTTCTCTGGCTCACAACTCCTTAATTCTAGCCCATTACCTCCACTCACAGCTCTAGGGTGGTGCTGGCGGTGCCTGGGCCCCAAGCTCGGAGCACTGTAGTTGGCCACCGACAGGTGATCAGTAAAAGCTGTGAATAAATGACTAACTTCCAAAGTTACATTGTTACCCTTGATTTCTCCCAGAGTCCTGGATGAGAGCAGGGCAGTGACCAGAAGGCAGGGCCACACGGTCCGACTTTGTCTCCAATGCTAGTGAGTTGTGTGACTTTGGTAAAGTTACTTCATTAAGACTAGTTTCCTTTATTTGAGTTACAGAAGTGAAAATAGAATATCAGCAATCACCATAAAGTGATAAAAATTATATCATAAAGAATATGATGCATCTCAGGGCTTGCCAAAATGTCCGAAACACAGGAAGCCCTGCGTGAATGGGAGCTTTAACTGCTGGCCAGACACAGATGCACTGCCGTCGCCTCAAGTTTGCCCAAAACTTAATCCATTACCTTAAATTCAAAATGTGTATCTCCCACTCTGTGCCCAAATTCAGTAACAAAATTACCACAGCTTTAGACACCTAGACTAGTAATCAATTTCTGAATCATTTTTACATCCGTCTTAACCCTCACATTTAATCAGTTGCCAAATCCTACCACCCACCCCCACGCCCCAAATCTACAAATTAATTCTTAAAGCTGAGCTGTGCTCTCGCTTTTCACAGTCACCAGCCTACATCGGGCCCTCGTCGTCTTTCACCTGGATCCCCGCAGCAAACCCTCACCGGGAAATTGTACACGGATTGCCTCTCACAGTGCTACCCCCCATAGTTCCCCTTTGCTTCTGAAACACCCTTATACGGTCACCAATTACCTTCCTAATAATAATGTCTTTAAATGGCTCAGAAAGTTACAATGGCTCTTCACTACCCGAAGAATCAATCCAGGCCTCTGAGCACTGAGTGATCTGACCTCAACCCACCTCTCCAATCTCCTCGCCCAGGTGCAACCAGGCAGGCAGGCAGGTACCTGGGGTTCCTTGCTGGCAGCACCTTTTCAGGTTCCCAGCAGCCAGTCCTTGCATCTGCGCTCCTTCCCAACCACGAAAGTCCTACCTCTATTTCAAGAGGCATCACTACCTGAAGTTCTCCTTAGTAAACTTTCTGCTTTTGGAATCGAGAGCAGCTTTCTCCATCTGTTCATGCTATTTCTTCAAAACTATCATAAAATACATATTTTACCTCATTTAATAATTTGTACATATAGATATGTATCTATTGATATCTATATTTACCTAGCATCTGCTTCTTCAAAGAGATGGTATGTTTATTGAGGGTTTCACTTATCCTGACTTTCCTTAATTCAGTGGTGGATGGGTTGAAAAAGAAATGGATAAATGCGTATTCTACTATACATAAATCTAATTATGAGTAATGACTATTTACTCCTAGTCAGGTAAATAGGTTGGAAAATAACTACTTATCCTTTATCCACAAAAGTGTTTCAGAACCCTCAAATGGCTAATTCATATATGGGGGACAAATTAGGTATCTTTGGAAAATGCAGTCATTTTCCTGCCACAGTTGACTAATATCTTGAGCTAATCATGGGGTTCTGGTTCCATCACGATGGGCATTCTGTCGGAAAAAGGAACTTGGGATTTTTGAAGCCCGAATGGTGCTATTTTGAGCAGGGCAGGTCCTGCATTTCATACTGACAAATGGAATGTGATTTCACAGCAGACTTCCCTCTTCGGGTGATGATATTACTTTGGGGAGCCCTTTGGATCACGCAGCTGGTACATTCAAACCCGGCAGGTGCTTCGGCCCAGGACTTCAAGTGTTGCTCAGTAATTTGCATTGGCTGTATTCTTAGCCAAATTATGACTATCCAGAAGCATGAAAACACTCCATGTCTGGGTTTGAAAGATGTCCACAACTACTCCAAATAGTTCTCAGGTGAGGAGGGGGAGTGTAGGTGACAGGGGTGGTCTGCTCCTCTTCTGAACTCTCATTAAAAGAAAATCTATCACTAGAAATTAGACTGAGTTTGGTCCCACATAACATAGATTAGATTGCCAAACTATTTTGAGCATGATGTGATCAAGACCCACCAGAATAAAGAAAAACTTTCATCTCTCCCTTAACTACTCTAAAAAGTTTAGCTAGGGGCCTGGCCCAGAAAGAGAGCTACTACCTGGAGATAACTTTTATGTAAATGACCTATGTGTATGGCAAGACAAGCATCTAATTGCTACACATCTGCTTTGCTGTCCTGTGAATAACCCTCATCTCCTTTGCAGCACAGGCTCCATCCCCTTCCTTAGCTCAAGATGGCATATAAGCCTCAAGTGCTGGGATTGTCCTTGGTGTCACAGTCTTTGTGGGGCCCCATTCATACAAAATTAAATTTTCTTTTCTCCTGCTAGTCTGTTTTATGTTCATTATAGACCAGCCAGAAGAACCTAGAAGGGTACAGGGAAATTTTTTCTCCCAGTCACAGGTAAAGGAGTATACATTCCACAGCCCTGGCCCAGAGCCCCGCGTGCAATGCTCAGAAATACCTAGGGTAACTCTGAGCGGGCTGACCTCCAGCAAAGAAGGAGAGATAAGTCTTATACCAGGGTGCACTGGGTATATAAAGAAGTGGAATTTTATTCTGCCAGCATTAGCTACTAAGGAAGGTGACATTATTTCCTATACCTCTTTGTCTTCAGATTCTTTATGATATGGCTGTTAGGATTCAGAATCACTTTAAGTATATAAAATAATATTCTACTATCTCTGAGGAGTTATCCTAAGATAATAATTCAGCGATTGGTAATAGCTGATCTCTCCTCAGGTCAGGAGAATTTTACTTATTTGCTTTTCTTAGGGATGCAACTAGCAGTGTGTTTTGTAGGCAAATTTGTCTCTTCCACACATGCATTTAAATGCAAAGCTTTGGGCTGAAGCTGGAACCTGACTTTTTTGCTAGCATTTATGTTGATGGTCTGCTAAGCAAACAATTACCTTGTTCCTGAGACTTCAGGTTGAAACAACAGATGTAGTGATAGAGAGGAAGGCCTTTCCCTTCTGCTTCTGATATGATAATGTGAAAGAGAAAATTGGTTTTCTTTATGGAGACCCAAACACCATAGATCAACCCATTATCAAGTGAAATAATCTCTTTTATGATGCATTCTGAAAAAGTTTTTAATATTCATGTGGAAATAAAAAATGCTTAGAGTTAGAAACAAATTAATGCAACATAAAAATGTTCCCCAGGACACAGCACAGTTTCCAAGTTGTCATAAAACTACAGGATAGGTAATATTAATGTGAGAATCGAGGAGAATTGCTTAGAAATATCACAAAGTTGCAGCAACTTTAATACGATATTTTTACAATTTGCCTTTGAAATAGGTAACTTATTGATACCTTTTGATATTTTTAAGACAAAAACCCATCACCTGCTGTAAACTACAAGAGTACTGCAAAGATCAAATAACCAAACATTAATACAAAAGAGCACCTTCACAGTAATTCCAGTCTGGCATTCTGTTGGTTTCCCTAAGGCATTGCATCGGTGAACAGAGTTGAGTTTTGCTGGCTAAAGGGAACAATTCTCTGTGAATACAGGCATTTATGCTCATAAAAGGTGCTTTTAAAACAGATATAGGGTGCCAGAAATTACACACATGGAGCTATAAAAAAACCCAAACCTACTTAAAAAGCCATCCCATAGATGGCTTTCTAACATTTACCTAACACAACACAGTTTTACATTTTCCCTGATTTTCCCATCTGATAGACTTGGGGGGATAGAAAAGAAGGTAAATAACAGCAAAAAGTAAGAAAAAGATGAGGGTTAAAGAATGGTCATATGGGAGGAGAGGTAAAGCAGGAAACTATTTATAGTCGATTTGTAGACTATTTATAGGAGACAGAAACTGAGCCATAGGGGAAAGGGGCCACAGAGGTTTCAAAATATTATAAACGGTAAATACATAAGAAATGAGAGTTTTCTTTATTTTGGATGGAACTGGAGAGCATTGTGCTAAGTGAAATAAGCCAGGTGGTGAGGGACAAATCCCATAGGAGCTCACCTATAAGTGGAACCTAATCAACAAACAAACAAGCAAGCAAAATATAACCAGAGACATTGAGATTAAGAACAAACTGACAGTAACCAGAGGGGAGGTGGGAGGGGAGAATGGGCAGAAGTGGGGCAGCGGGGAAGGGTTTTCAAGAACAATTATAAAGGACACATGGACAAAAGCAAAGTGGTGTAGAAGCGAGGGAGGTGGGGATGGCCAAGGGTGGGGGGGAGTGGTGGGGGTAAACGCAGACAACTGTAATTGAACAACAACAAAATAATTTAAAAAAATGGACAACTAGTGTAGAAGCTCTGAGGTAGGTCAACTCTTGAAAGTAGACCCAGTGGTCCCTTTACCTTTCTTTAGTCAGAAATGCATTTAAACTTTAGCACGGACACAGCTGTTCCAAACAGATGTTACTGGGGAGTGTGTTTAAATTTCTCACTTCCTCTAGTGAGGGTTTCCCTCTCTGGGCAGAAATCTTCGGTGTATCAAACAGAATCAAAGCTTCACAAGATAGAAAACAGAAAATTAAAAACAAAAAAGGGGGCTGCACTTTGCCCTAGGAAGAAAATCTTTGCTACCTAAATGTGGCCTTTGATCCCAGCAATACGAGACTCGCCTAAGAGCTTGTTAGAACTGCTGAGTCGCAGGCCCCATCCTCAAAGGACTCAGGCCAAACTGGCATTTAGCAAGCTCCTCCAAAGCTATGATCATTAGTTTGAGAAGTACTAGTCTAAATAACTGTTAGAGAAGATAAATGGAGTTGGTTTCGGTATCATTTATGACAACTTTACTTGGTGGTTACATTTGTGTAACTGGATAACCTAAATTTGTACCTTTGTTTTATTAATTATTACTAGGACTCTCTCTAATTGCCCATATTTGTGACTGGCATTAACATTATGTAAGAAGCTAAAATAATAATAAAGTCAATATACTCATTAACATGCCTTTGACCGGAAATTCTGTCTCCCGCATTCATCAGCTTATCATGACAAAGGAACACGTGGCAGAGTCTCTACATGATAAAACCAGAAACTTTGATACCGTGTTCCCACGTCCAAGAATTTGAACTTTATGATAATAAGGCCTCACACAGTAAAAGTAAAAGCCCTGTGGCATTTCACCTTGTCCTGCTGAGAGCTGATTGGAGCTTTTCTTTAAAGGAATCATTATTCCCAGCATTTCCATCGTGTTTCCTCAAAAAATGTTAAAGGTCATTTCACTTTTCTAAGAAAAAGTATCTAACGTTTAATGAGTCACAGACGTATCATTCTATTTGGTTCCTATCTGTAGTAGCCAAAGATCAAAACCAAAGTTTTAACCCAGGATGTGTCAGGAAATTAGAATAATTGATCCAGAGCCATGGCTGCAGGGAAGATTAGAGATGGCGGAAACGCTATGCCAGTACCAAGGTCGTTTGGAGAAGGAAGGGCAGATGGCAGAGGTTAGTGAGCACTGAGACAAGATCGAAACCCAGGAGCCCTAACTTCCAGGACTCCCCAGTCCATTCAGTTTTCCCCATATTTAGAGGGTGATGAACAAGCCCATTTGGGGACATCTGGTAGATGGATCATCAAATTTCTAGAAAGGTAGTAAAATTTTCACATCATTTCAAATAACTATTTCATCTCTCGTTATTCTCTTGCCCATTAATTTTTCCTTTACATGCCAAGCACTGAGCTTGAGACTAGAATACTGAGAAGAAAACACACCTTAAGAAATCCTCCCCCATTTTGAATTCTGGTGTCCCCATGGACTTCTATCCTAGGTCACGTGCACCTTGTTCCACAAAGTTGTCCTGAGGGTGTTATACACCACCGCCATATTGCTGAGACTCAGCTCTTTATTCGAGATTTCACTGCTCTTCTTGAGCTCCACAGTCATATTTCTGACTTCCTCTGGACATTACCAGAATTTTTCTGAAGCCAGCTCAATATCATTAGGACAAATCTACTTTGCATTCTCATGAAGCAGGTTTCCTTCTTGAATTCCATTCTCATTTAATTGGACAAAAGCACTTTCATCCATTCAAATATAAACCCCCAAATAACCTGGATTTATCTCACCTCCCACCTATTCCCCAATCAGGGCTGGCCTCATGGGCACATGACCTGTGCAGTCTCACAGAGCCTTGCACTTAGAAGAAGCCTGTGCTTGGTTTAATGCTCTGCTGTTGCTACTTTAAAAATTTTAACAACTTTTGAACAAAAGTCCCCACATTTTTATTCTGAATTGAGCCCTGTAATTTATACGACTGGTCCAGTCCTCAGACCCTGTAAATTCTGCTTTTAGTGCCCCACCCCCTCTTTGTAATCTGTCCCTGCTGCTGGAATCATTTTCCTAAATCAAATTTAGGCAGTTAGTGCCTCCACTAAATTATTTTTTAAGGCAAAAATTCTGCCATCAGTTTCCCGAAGAATCAAATTAAAACAAGTGTCTTTGAGATTTGACTACAGTTAATTCAGCAGCATAAATTCCACTGTGCATTTACCCCTTCCCACAGGGTGCCTCCTACACCAGATGTCACGTATTTGTGTCACTATCACATGGACTGGAAGTCACTTCCTCCTTTCTCTATTTGACACACTCTACTCATCCTTCGAGATTCCATTTTACTAATGTGAGGTTCACCTTTCATCACTTTCTTCCAGTAGGCACAAGGAGTGATTACCAGATGAATCACACAGGGCTCCAAAAAATGAGGAAAACTCCTCCAGTCCATGACTCCTTCTGAAAGCAAGGCTGGTGACAAGAATGCGTGAGGCAACTCGGGCATGTAATCAGTTACAGTGGCATTGACTAAAATCAGCAGGAGAAGAAACATGCTCTCAAACTACACGTTCTCTCAGGTGCACAGGTCCAAGCTACTAGCATTTGCACACAAAGCCCGAATCATCCCTTGCTTGGCTTCATTCCTTCTCTGCAGCACAGGCCTCTTCCATACTTCTCTCCACATCTTCCTGAAGGTGGCACTAACTTACCCATGTCTAATCATGGCCTACTGCATTTCCATGGCTGTTTTTATTCTCAAAGCCAGAACCCCCATTGGCACAGGAACCCCCATTGCCAAGCATCCAGGAGAGGGTGCAAGAGACACATGCAGACTTGTGTCAAGGGGAGTCTAGCTGCACTAGGTTACAGTTCAGCTGTGTGCATGACTCAGGACTCACCTCATCCCTCCAGTGGGCTGTAGGGTTCAACCACCACAATCCCCTCTCCTTTGCCTTTTCCTCTCTGTAAGAAACAAGGGACCTGAACACATGCCCCTGAAGGCATGACCTAACACCACACTTGTTCTGCAAACTGGTCCCAACTAATAAACGGTGAAAGCTTGGACGGCAGGGGCCATGTCTGCTGTTTCTGAATCTTCTCACACCTATTTCATTAGATTGGTTGCAAAACATTTGGTCCATGCGATAGAGAAAAAGACTGCCATTTACTTGTATTCTCGTGTTCTTGTTCTCACTTCATTCGACTTTTATGTATCTCACCATTTCACTTGAAAAATTGTGGTTTTCACTATTAAGTTAAAAATCACCTCTATTAAAGAAAAGCTAGAACATGGGTGAAATGTGTAATTCAAGATCATCAAATATGTGTGAATGGTTTAACTATCTTTTTGAATTTGATTTTCTAGAAATTCAGTTCTATAGTTTTAAGAATCTCCTCAAGTATGTCTTAATTTCCACCTGTGTCAAGTTATAAGTTGAACCACTCATTTAACAGGCATTAATTAAGTCCATGCTATGTATAATGCTTGACCCAGAGATACACAACCCAATAATCAAAAGGAGAGAGATGTAGTAGCAACGGCATTGTAAGACAATAGAGAGTATGTGTAAGTATCAAGTGCACTAAAGTAAAATGTGCCTTTGATGTAGCGATTCTGTTTCTATGCACTTATAATAAAGAAATCATTGAAGAATAAACCAGTATTTACTAAATGCTTTGATTGCACATACAGGGGTAAGCAAAAGCAGGTTTACAGTTGTGGGTACGCATAACACAGAGTTTATTCTCGCATTATTTATGTAACCTGTACGTCTTTTTCCATATGAACTGTAAACCTACTTTTGCCCACTATGTATTAAAAGATTTGAGATGAAACCTACTACCTGACTATATAGGCAAGATAATCCAGCATTTTGAATGGATGTTGTATAAGTATTTTTTGTTCTAAAAAGAAGTTAGTTACGTCCTTCCCCCTGACAGCTATCTATATCCACACGATGAATTTGAGTTACTGATAGGTTTAGGAGTATAAATATAATACAAATATTTCCAAATGATTTTCCTCTATATAAATGTATGATAGGTTTCAAAGATGACCAGCCGACAAGCTTAATTTACTGTCCTTTAAACTGTCCACAGCGCGAACATTTTCTCATCTTTAAATGTCACGGCCGGACCTCAAGCAGGAAGGCCACGCAGATGTGCAGTGACAGTCACACACGGGAGTTGGTATTTAAGGCATGTGCGCAGGAAGTATTGAAACAAACCTCTGAAGTGCCCATTTGCTTACACTCTGACCTTACTTCTGCCTAAGACATAAACACGTATGCACCCCCCCTAAGGAATCCCATGCAGTGATATGTCTATATATTCACATACTTTTGGCTTTGCTGTGATGAAAAGAATGTGCTGTAACATCTGTGTCCCAGAATGAACACGTGAACTCACTCAAACTTCCTTACAGGCAGGGAAAACAAACAAGCCAAGAAGAAACGCGCACGTCCCGTTAATCCACACCAGCAAAACCAGTTCCCTAATGGAAGAGGGTGCTTTTCTCTGCGGAGGCTGCATGGTCCTCACACTCTGAAAGTGCGTTTTCTCAGCAAGGAGGATGCTGCAGCGATTTTCCTCAAATACTAGTCCATTTGTTTTCCTCGTATGATGAAACTGACACTGGAAGGTTAATGATGTGAAACCCTGCAGACAAAATGAAGCTGCTAGCCTCTTTCTGCTGACAAGCCCACAGCAACGCAATGTGAAAATTCTTAAAAGAGAGGACTAGAGTCTCAGGTGCGATCCAGTTTACTATGTAGCTTAACCAGCAGGGGCTCCATTTAACTAGGCAATACATACGATGCATCTAGCTATTTAATTTATGGCTAAGAGGCTTCAGAATGTTATAATCAAGGGGTGAACTAAGTTAAGGCAGACCATATTCCATACCATAGTGAACCCGTGAAGTTCTTTGTAACTAGTAATCCTACGCACAAAAGCAAACCACAAACACGTAATTATATAATTTTTATAACACTACAAAGTATGTCTACAAAGTATGTGGAGCATAGCACCACATTGGGCCTTAAAGTAACAAATTTGTGTTTGAATTAAGCAGAAGTGCATATTTTAATTACAAGAAAAATCCAAATATTCAAAGGTAGAGTTTCATTACAAAGCTCTAAAATAGTTATAGAATCTACAATAAAATCATTTAAAATAGTTAATAGAAAACTATTTTAGTCATTGGGAAATGCAAATCAAAGTCATAGTGAGATACTGCTTCACACCTACTTGGATGGCTACAATAAAATGAAAAAACAGACTAACAAGTGTTGACATGAAGGTTGAGAAATCTGATCCCTCATTCATTGCTGTTGGGAATGTATAATGGTGCTATTGTCCTGGAGGACAATCTTGTAATTCCTTCGATCTACCAATTCCACTCCTAGGTATGCACTCATGATAATGAAAGCATAACTCCACTAAAAACTTGTATGTAAATGTTCCTGTAGCATTATTCATTATAGCTAAAAAGTGGAAACAGATCAACTTCCCATCAACTGATGACAGGATAAACATGTGGTATAGTCAGGCAATGGAATGTTATTCAGGCGCACACAGGGATGAAGTACAGATACGTTTCAAAAAGAATGAAACCTTGTAAACATTATGCTAAGTTAAAGAAGCCAATTACACAGGTCTCACATTGTATGACTCCACTTATTTGAAAGGTCTAGAATAGGCAAACACATAGAGACAGAAAGTAGATCAAGGCTGGCAGGGATAGGAGGAGAGGATGATAGGTGTAGGTTTTTCTGCTGCGGGGCCAGTTAATGGAAATGTTCTAACATTAGACAGTCGGGATAACTGCACCACTTTGTGAATATACTAAAGCTCACTGAAGTGTAAATTTTAAAGTGTGCATTTTATTGCATGTGAACTTAATCTCAGCAAAGCTGCTTTTATAAACATCATCTTTACAGCCACGGAGCCCCTTCCTTTTGGGCACACAGGAATGTGTACTAGGCCTAAGTGATTCAGCCTGTAGCAGCAGGATTCCTTTTACAGGTATTTCTGAGAAGCCTACAGGTTAACATTAGGCCTGAATTCAGTCATAGCAAGCTGTCACCTGTAGGACTTTCCATGGCCATATTTAATTTCCTCTGAGTTCTGTCTAATGCTGTCCAGAGTAGATTGACCTCAGAGTGTGGCCTTCCTAGCTTATACTGCCTCCATCCAGTGACAACTCATCACCACTGTGCCTCCTGCTTTCCCCAGTCAGATGGGCAGCCCCCAGTCTCGATCCCCAGCTGATCCTCAGCAGCTTTTGCGGGGAATCTGTGTTATTTCATCTACCATCTGCCAGAGCCTAGCACCTAGCAGTCTGCAATAAACAGACTTGATGTGGCCAGGATTTCTGTTCAGAAGAAGTGCTAATGACGATAACAATATTTCACAATGGAAAAGTGTAATTATATGAACCCAAAGAAACAAATGGAAATAAATTATCACTTTGTGCTATTTGGCTTAGAGTTTGTTTAATGCAATTTTCATTGGTTTCCTATTTTCTATATTTCCTATTTTAATTCATTGAAATATAGGAGTAATTTGAATGTCCAATCAGTGATGTACTTACTACTACTTAGAAATAAACATTAATATCAAAGGAATACCGAGCATTGGGTATTCCCAAAAATAACATAATCAAGTTCTTTTTTAATTAACGTGGCCATACAAGTTTAAATGCAATTTACCTTTCAATAACTCTATTAATTTTGTCCCCTCCCTTAGCAATTACAATGTCAAGTGAATCATATCTTACTATCAAGGCACATATCAGAGAATTCTTCTCTCTAACTGAGCATTCTTTGATTATTCTTGAGCAATTCATTTAATCTATGTAAGCCTCTATTTCCTTATTGTTCTCACAAAGGAATAATACTAAGTCTTTCTTTAAGAGTTGTTTTGAAGAGTGAATGAAATAATCCAGGTAAAATATATCTGATATAATGCTTGCCCCATAGAAAGCTCAGTGCACATGCATCGATCATCATACTCAGTACTACCACTGTGAAACAAATGTATAAGCAACACTTACTTTGAATTTTCCTAACATTCTTCAAAATAGTCTGCCACACATTATTAGTATTCTGGTTCCAACACAATATGGGGCAGAAATCAAGATTTTAGCAAATGTATATTGAGTACTGGTCACATATTACCTCCTTTTCTAGCTCTCCTCAGGCGCAGATCACGTTGCATCCCTCCTAGCTGGACAGAGTGTTAGGGACCGCAGACGCAATGGATTCTTCTCGACTGAATGGTGCACAGCCTATCATGGACAATCCATTAGATGATGCAGAGGGCTATATGTTCATTACAATGACAAGCAACACTACATCTACTGCTAGTAAGAATAATTTATAACCAAGTATTGATAATTGGTTATAAACTTATTGTTAACTAATTACATGTATGAAGAATTCTGCTGTAACCTACAAAGTCTACCCACCTGGATGAGACCAGCTTCCCATAATTATGATACAGTACAGTGAAGAAAGAGATCCCTCTCAAATCCAGCAGGCACACTGCCTATTAGCTATTAAGTCTGGCACCAAAGAATGTAAGATTTAAAAAAAATAAATAGCAAATAGGTAAAATGTTAACTACAGTATAATTTACTTACTACTGTCACTTATAAAGATCTTTAAGTCTGTACATGTTGGAATAAAGATGATAAATTTTGCATGCTCGACATGACAGAGGTACAATTGATTATTCAATCCCTATACTGTGTGGTTGAGTAGAAAGAGCCCTAGACTGGAAGCCCCAAAATTCTCACTGTGTAGTCCTGACTTTGTGATTTTGGATAAGTCACCTTATATCCAGGACTTAGTTTTCCTTGAAACATCTCAGTTCTCTTCCAGTTGTACAACACTAAGTTTCCAACAATATAGCCTCACCCTCACAATCTGGTGTTTTGTTACTATCACCTTCCAGATGCATTGCCACAGACCACAATCAACTGTATTCCACATGTTAGAATTCACCATTCTATCCCAGTTCTATCTCAGAGAGATAATATCCAATCAGCACTCAGAATGCAGATTTACTGCAGCCAGCCAGCTACTCCTCCACATGATAAGAATCTCTCAGGCAGTCCAAAGACATTGAAAACTACTATGTCCCATTCATTCAAATCCCAGCCTGCTCATGACGAGAGGGCAGACAGGAACTTAAAAGGTATCAGATCATAGTACTCAAGGCTAACTAAATCCTGTTATTCCAAATAGATGCAGGCACCATTCTTGGATGATTGAAAAAGAAGTCACTGAGCAATTTTTCATATTCCTGTGGCCATCTGTATGTCCTCTTTGGAGAAGTGTCTATTCAGGTCTTTTGCCCATTTTGTAATTGGGTTATTTGGTTTTTTTTTGGTGTTGAGTTTTGTAAGTTCTTTATAAATGTTGGATATTAACCCCTTATCAGATGTATTGGTGAATATATTCTCCCATTTTGTGGGTTGCCTTTTTATTATGCTGGCATTTTCCTTGGCTGTGCAAAAACCTTTTAGTTTGATATAGTCCCATTTATTTATTTTTTTCTTGTGTTTCCCTTGCCTGGGGAGATATAGATGATAAAATATCACTATGAGCAATGTCTGAGATTTTTGCTGCCTACATTTTCTTGTATGACTTTTATGGCTTGGGGTCTAATTGTGAGGTCTTTAATCCATTTTAATTTATCTTTATGTATGGTGTAAGAAGGTGGTTCAGTTTCATTTTTCTGCACATATCTGCCCAATATTCCCAGCACCATTTATTGAATAAACTATCTTTAGCCCATTGTATGCGCTTGCTTATTCTGTCAAATATTAATTGACTGTAAGTGTGGTTTTGAGAAATGCAAATTAAAACCACGATGAGATATTATCTCACACCTATCAGAACGGCCATCATCAAATAAATAACAAGCAAGTGCTGGCAAGGATGTGGAGAAAACGGAACCCTAGTGCACTGGTGGTGGGAATGCAGACTTGTGCAGCCACTGTTGAAGGCAGTATGGAGACACCTCAAAAAGTTAAAAATGGATCTGCCTCTTGACCCAACTATACCACTTCTCAGAATATATCTGAAGGAACCCAAAACACTAATTTGAAAGAACATAAGAACCCCTATGTTCATTGTAGCATTATTTACAATCACCAAGACAGCGAAGCAGCCCAAGCGTCTATCAAAAGATGAGTATATAAAACTATGGAATATTTACACAATGGAATACTACTCAGCAATAAAAAAGAAGAAAATTTATCCTTTGCAACATTATAGGTGGATATGGAGAACATTACGCTAAGTGAAATAAGTCAGTCAGAGAAAGACAAATACCATATGATCTCACTCATATGTGGGATGTAATGAACAAACTGAACTAACAAGGAAGATGGGGACAGACTCATAGACAGAGAGCAGGATGACACCTAGTGGGCAGGAGGTAGGGGGTGAAGGGATTGAGCAAAACAAAAAAAGGACTCATGGGCATGGACAACAGTGTGGCGATTATGGAGTGCAGGGGAGAGGGTGAAAGGGGACTAAATGGTTATGAAAAAAATACAATAAAAACTAAATAAGCTACCTAATAAAAAAAGAAGTTTCTGAACAGAAGAAAAACTTAACATGTTAAATACTCTCTCTATAAACTACACATGCACATGTATTTTTTGTATAGAAACACACATACATTTTATTACTTTGAAAATTAAATTTCTAGTGAAACCTAGGACACTTTCAACATATACTGCTCAATGTTAATGATGGGAAAAAGTTATAGTGAAGCTTTTGGCACGATTACACACTATGGCCTGGCTTCCCCACATCATTTGTTATTGAATATGTATATTTTTAAGAGACCATAACTGGTACTAATTTCACATTTAATCCACAAATAGTGGCCCTGTTCAATGCTTAATATACAATACAATTATGAGGAATAACAATTATGTTTTCTCTAAAATTTGTTCCAGCTCTAAAGCAAATCATTCTACAATATCTGTAGTAATACGTTGATGTGTAATACTGGTATTTTCAAATCACATAAGATTTTGTTTTAAAATTCTTATGTTTCTGATTTGGAGTTGTTTCCATGCATTTAAAAAATAATTTTCCAGTAGACATAAATGCATAGAGTTGCAAACCATCAAGTCCCTTCACAATTAACGATCACACTGACATCAATATACAGAACAAAAACCTTTAATCCTGTATTTATATTTTATAACTCTGTCCCACAATACTGATAACCCAGGTTATCATCAAGTGGAATACAAGGAGAAGAATGGACTGGCCCATTCACTGGTGTCTGAAAAGATCCATTCTGTCTGTCTGTCTATATGTCTCTGTCTCTGTCTCTCTCTTCTCCCCCCACCCCCCGCTTCTCTGGCTGAAATCCTTTCTCTAAACACATCCAAACCCTGCCCACCCTTCTCAGCCCGGTCCACTCACTGCCGATCTTGATCAGCCCCTTTAGAACATGGTCACTGCTGATGACCTCTCCTTCCTGTAACAGGAAGCACAGGTTGTCTGTAGCTCGTGTTCCCCTCTCACCAGGCACCAGGCACCATAAAAGCCAGGCCTCTACTCACGGCCCTGGGTCCTGGTGCCTTATCTATATTATTGTCACAGAGATTCTTTAGCTAATTAATCCCCTGGTTATACAAGTTCAACCATGTTTGAAAAGTGATCCTCATAAATCATGATGGGCAGAAATGCTTGCTCAGGAAAAAAATCCCTTAATGGGCCGCTCCTTTCAGCACTGTCTCAGCTGAAGTTAAGACGACAGACAGGAGAAGCTGTACAGCCCTGTGCTGGCATCTCCAATCCCTTCTCTGCCCTGGCATCCCACCCCTTCAGTACCCAGCCCTGGTCTCCACGCTCCCGTGGCCCCTCTGCCTGACACCCTCTTCAATTCAGCACTCAGTCACAATGCCTGCCCTTTCACCTCCTAACAAAACAGCCATTTTAATGGTTTCTTTGACCTATTACACCCTGATTCCAACACAAACATTAAAACATTCAGCTGAAAGTATTTTTGCTGTAAGTTGCAGAATGAAAAGCTCGTGTTCTTTAGCTGACATAATTTAAAGCATCAGTGAACAGGAGATTTTTATTGTTTTGGGTCTACAAGGACCAGTGAAGGGGCACTCCAGTCCTTGTTGCTTTAACGGTGGGCCCAGAGAGGGCACCAACAGCGACATGTCATGCACGAAGAACCCTGCGTTCACACGGTTTCTTCCCCAACAAAGCCCTCTCTGAAAGGATTTTAGGCAATTTGAAGATTGGTAATAGAGGACAATTAGGGGTGAATAGATTCTGTCTGTTGCTTCACAAGTTTCTCCCTCTAAAAAGTCTGTCTTTTCTTTTTTCAACAAAGCACCTCCACATGTCAATGAAGTCATTGCCCATGACAACGTAAATGAAGTACCAAGTTCTCAAGTGCAATATACACCAGACGTGTGTCATACCTCGAATTATTTGTGTAATCAATTCATTTTGCAAAATGTACTTTGCTTCCCATCATATAAAAGAAGCAGAGATTTATAAAAGAAAAGACTACAATGTTGTCCTTTTACCTGAATCTTTGGGATGCACTGTTCATTGATCCATAGTTTACTCACATTCTCAAGATGTTTTTAAAATTTTACTTATTTATTTATTCTTAGAGAGAGGGAGAAAGAGAGAGAGAGAGAAACATCAATGTGCAAGAGAAACATTGATCATTTGCCTCTCACACCACCCTGACCAGGGACTGAACCCATAACCCAGGCGTGTGCCCTGACCAGGAATCGAACCAGTGACCTTTTGCTTTGTGTGATGATGCCCAACCCACTGAGCCACAGCAGTCAAGGCCCGGGATGGTTTGTATGATATTTGACATAGGACTTCAAACAGAATATTTAATTTTAACTGATTTAGAAAAGCACGTTGGCCCAAGAAGATGAAAGTGATTTTTGTGTTTGTTAAAATATGACCTTTCCCCAGTGAAAGTGAGCAAACACATCCGGGCTTCTAACATTCACATGAGAAACACTCTGACCAGGGCTTTTGTGCTCTTTGGTGTGGCCAAGAGCCCACATTGGGGGTACACGGCTAAGGAGAGTTTTCCTCCTCAGCCCAACTCATAGCACTCAGAGAACAATCAGCAACAAAAATTGGTTACTGAATGGTCAGTTATCAATAACTGTTGAATTATCACAGGAAAAGCATCTCTGAATAACCCCCTTCACCAGGGGGCTTTAGCTAACAAACATGATGTTTCCAAGTTAACCTTATAACCTGTGCAAACAGACGGACACACTGTCTTTTATACTATTAATAACATTTTCAGATTAAAAATATAAATCACATTTGATTTTCTGAAGCATTTAGGAAGAGGTCCTATTTAAACATTTTCATTTAAGATCTCAAGACTCATCCCCTATCTGTGAGACACCAGACACAGCAACAGCTGGAGGAAGAGCAGTAGCGACGCACGTTGGACAGGACGCGCCAACACTGCCAGCAGCGGCACGCCGCCTTGTTGGTAAAAGTGCCCATGCTCAGACCCCACCTCCAGGTGCTTGTGCTGTGGGCTGCACAAGGCTGTGTCTTTAAGTGCCATTCGCCAGCTCACCATACACCAGCTCTCATCTAAACATGTCTAAGCACTTCATATACACCAACATTTGATCCTCACAACGGCCCTGTTCATTAGGAACGATCATTGTCCCCTGTGCATACATAAGAAAACTAAGGTGGTGAACACAGAAATACCATTTGAACCAGCAATTTCCTCTTCCAATACATTCCCCAAAGAACTGAAAGCAGGGACTGAAACTGATCCGTGTACACCCACGTTCACAGAAGCATTGTCTACAGTAGCCAGAAGGTGAACTCAACCGAAGTGTCCACTGATGGCTGAGTGGATAAACAATATGAGGTACAGCCACACAGTGGGATATTAAAAAGGAACAAAATTCTGATGTATGCTACAACATGGATGAACCTTGAAGACAGTGTGCTCAGTGAAGTCGGTCAGACACAGAGGGAAGATTACTATGCAACTGCATTTACATGCAGGATGAAGAAGAGTCAAACTCACAGAGATGGACAGTGGAAAGCAGGAGGACAGGGGCTGGGGGAGTGACTGTTTAGAGGCCCGGATTTTCAGTTTTGGAAGAAGAAAATGTTCTAGAAGTGAATAGTAGTGATGATTGCAAAACAATGTGACTATATTTAATGACACTGAGTTGTACACTTAAAAATAATATTTTGTTATTTATATTTTACCACAGTAAATATATATATATATATATATATATATATATATATATATATATATAAGAGAAAACCTTTAAGAGGCAAAGAAATAGAATGTCATGCCCCAAATCACTGAGCTGGTCAACGGCAGAGCCTGGCCTGGGGCTCAGGCAGTCTGGCGCCAGAGGCCACACTCTCAGCTCTGGGCCAGTGGGACTCACACGCCTCCACCCAGGTCTGCCACCTGTGCTAGCTGTGTGAATCCATCAAGATTTTCGTGCACAAGCTACATCACGGCCAACGACAATGCACAAAGACACACTTGCCAAGCCCCCACTAGACCCCACCAAGGCCACCCGCAAGTTTGCCCATGGTTTTCACCTTCTGTCCAACGTCCCTCCAGGAGTGGACCAGAGTCTGTGCCTCCCTGTGCTTGCCCTACCCCAGCCCTTCCCATATGCCCCCTCCCTCTATCTCCAGGTTCTACACATTGCCCTTCCGATTTCCTGCTTGTTTCACTTTGGATCAATAGAAGCACGGACGGACTCAATGGCTGTCCCACCGACATCTCCTCCTCAGGCATTCTCGTGTGTATCTCTGGGACTTTTTATTATTTGCTCTTCTAGTGATAGTTTCTCACCAAGAGCTCTGGCACTGGATGGCACTCCTCTAAGCAACTATGTCACTGTATTTAACATTTTATATAAACCTGTCTTCTAAATTTTACTGTATAGTCTTAAAGAAGAGAGGGTGATCTTAGGCTTTTTCCCTCAGCACTTAACAGGGAACAACAGATGCAGAGACTCACAATAAACATTTGTGTGATGAATGTTATCCTAATTGGTACCCTAAGGTGTCATCTACATAATGGCAAAAGTTTATGACTTGGACACCAAGATGCATTATGATTCCAGGGTGTTTTTCTAAATAGACATGAACAGATTTCCCTAAAAATGTAAATAATCTAGAATAATATCACAACAATATTAACAGGTTCAATGAAAAAAACCAACCTCATGCAGTAGAAGCATGCATATGAAGAGAGGCATATTTAAAAGCTCCCAGAGGACTTATCAATCAATGTCACTTTCACAATCAGTCTCTAAGCCCAGACAACTCATACAAGGTTCAGAAAGAATGAACATATTGTTACTCCTGCAATTGTACTTGGTGTCAAATGACAACATCATCCATCAAGAAGGCGGCATGGTAAATTCAAGCCAAGCCTGCCTTACACCGAATGCAGAGGTTTCGGAATACTCGGTTCTCGGAACCTCACAACCATGCTCTTAAAGAACGACTGGCTAGCCTTTCATTTGCATACTTACTCTGGGTTCATCAAGTAAAACACAGCAACCTAGGAAATAATTTCTGTTCCCAAGGGATCACTTAAAAATGAAATTTCTTGTTACGTGTATTTGCACGTTAGACTTCCCTCTTACTGGAGATTTTAGAAAGTCAAAGCAGTTGAAATCTATCAGAAGGATTTGGACAGCCCTGACTGGAATGAGAAACAAGGTTTTGATGAAACCACCAAAGGGGAGGTGCAGGATCTAAAGCTAGTAACAGGCGCTCCCAAGTCCTCATGGAACTCTGTCCCAAATGTCCACTACACACAGATATCAAACCCTGCCCTATCTGAGGGAAGATGGCCAAGGAGAACTGAACATGCGGTCCATTTTCAGCTGGGTAGCTGGGCCAGTCTGGGCCAGGACCACATAAGAAATAGCCACTGACATACCTGTTGAACAGAAGGCAGACAGGTATGGCCAGGATTCCTTTGAATTAATCCCTATCCACATAAGAAGGAGGCATAAGGCTGCTTGTCATCATCAGAAGGTGGCGTCAGCTGCTGTTGGGACTGAGCAGAGCTTTCTGGGGTTGGCCGTTTATGTCTTTGTCTTCAGGGGACACACCCAAGTTTCTGATCCTCTGAGAGGCATCAGAAGGCATGTGTTGACATCCATGATCTGATGAAAATATTTGAGAAGAGAAGCCCTAGGATCATACTGTGCTGACCTTGGCAGATGCACTTGCAGTCAATGGCAAAGCCAAAGACAAGGAAGCCAGGTGTTCACTGGCTGAGAGAGCTGGGGAGGTAAGCATGGCTTACTTCTGGCCAAAGGGAATGGAAATCAAGGCTTGACCCAAAGGCAGTGTGCTTCCATTCTACTCAAGTGCTCTCCCCAGGGGACAGTGGGAATGATAATTACGAGCCCACTGCCAAATGAAGGAACAATGCTTAGCTCAAACGTTCTATCCATTTGTAAAAAGCACAGATTTTTTTAAATGGAAATATTTCGTTTGAGAATTTTAGTAAGCTGATTTATTTTATTTCTGTTAAAAAAATGAAATGCTCTATAATGTCAGAGCCTTCTTTCCATGAACTATGTTATTTATAGATATTCAGAAAAGGAGACAAAAGAGAAAGAAAATTCTTCTATAATTCATAAATAAGAAATACATACTATGGTTCTACATAACTCAAGCCAGCTCTGATCTATTTTTAACTCTGCTTTGGTGCTCAAGAGAAACTCACAGGGAAAAAAAAGATTCAATAAAAACCAATATCAAAAAGTAAAAAAAAACAAAACTAAAATAAATAAAATAAAAAGCAATATCCTCACTGGAGCATAATCAAATAAAGCTTTGTTTGGAAACTGTTTGTGTAGTCTCCTAAACACAAAGCATGCAATAGGTCTACTAAATCTTTAGCAAAACCATGAATATGAATGAGGCCTCAGAGTTAACCCAAGATTATGCAGCTAGTCTAAGCCTTGTTCAGATCAAAATTTCAAATAGATTTAGAAATATTTTCATAAAAAATGGCTAGAACGAGATTAATGGTATTTTCAAACAATCTAAAATCATGGATTTGAAAGATCTTTCTTTGGTTTATCATCTTTAAAATTGCTCAGAACAATACGCACTTAGGTATCTAGGAGAGAATTATCAAAATCCTTTTGTACTGATAACTCCATCATTCTTCTATTACTTAGAAATAGCAATTTATCTTGAAAATTACATACTATATGCCATAAGATTACTTTTTTAAGCTGTGCTTTTTCCTGAGCTTTAAGCTACACTGTACCATGTAATCAGCTTAGTTTGGGATACCAAAATGTTCCTATCAAACAGGCATCCTAGGTTTTGTTGAGTACAATAGCTCCTCTGGTTTTAACTCCCTAAGCACCCACCTGAAAGTCTTCGTTACCAAAGCAGTCAGTACAATTCCATCTGGAAAGCCAGTGGGAGGCAAGGATTCCAGAACGGCTCATAATAGCTAAATAAATAATGCATATACCAACTGAATGCTGCTTTTGGTAAACAGCAACACAGATGATTAGAAATGGGTGGCAGATGAATATTCTTGTCCCTACAAGCACCATGTGGTTTAAAAGAACACAGTTTTAGACCCTGTTTGGCCAAGTAGACACAAAAGCCCCACAGCCTATGTTTGTGGGTCAGGGGAGCCTCCGCTCTGCCTTCAGGTCCAGGGGACAGGCCTTTCCAGGAGAGAGGGAGGTTCACTCCAAAATGGACACAGCGGCATTTCCCTGGCAGAAATGGCCAATCTCCAAGACAGAGTCTTCTGGGGGTGTGGAGGAGCGGGGCCCACATGCCTTCAGACCTCGAGCCCCTAGCACTGTCCTCAAAGTCCTAGAGCACAGGATTTTCCAGAATCTGACATCACACCAGCCAGGGCCTTGCCAACGTTTCCAATGACTATGTCTTGACATTGCTCATCTCATCCATGACTACATGTCTCCATCCTTCCTTTTGATTGGCCAAACCCACTGGGATGGGTCTCAGTACCTTTTTGAAGGGCCCAGTGATCATTACTAGATTATGGACTCCTAATTCAGGTCCTCAACCGCTTATTATCCATCCTTAGGGTGAAAAATAACATTAACTTGCAGACACACACATATGAGCACACTGTTAACACTGAAATATCTTTGTAATACACTACTCATGAGCAACGTAACACGAGACTTTCTCTCCTGCAAACAATAAGAATGATAATAATGATATCCTGTAGATATAACCATTATTAGTGCTTGCTCCACTGGTGGGAGAGGAGTGATAGAAAATGTCGATGCCTTATTAGAGCTGAGACTTCTGAACTAACTTACAAAAGGGTTTCATCCAGTGTGGTCAGGCTACTGTGGATGGGACAACTATCTCCATAAGTGCAAGGCTAGCCCTGGAAAATGGGAATAGGGCCGTGGCAATATGTCAAGTGTTGCAACGAAAGCAAACAAGTGGGGGCTAAATAAATTAATCAAAACTGTGGAAAGGACAGATCAGGTAGTGGGGCCAGCAGGGCATCGTGGTCCCTGAGGTAAATTCAAAGAGTGGGGGTGAGCCAATGCCATGGGAATTATTACCACAAGGTGGTAAGTATTCATTATTAAAATCGTACAACTCAAAAAAGAGTGAAGAATAAAATAAAAACCACCTAAAGGGAACACTCACCATTTTGATACTGCTTTTCTAGGTTTTCGGTCTCTGACTATATTACACAGTCAATGTACTGTGCTTAGATAGTTACATTCTGCTGTTTTCACCAAATTTTACATGCCATTTAACAATTATTTTGTTCACCAATTCAGCTTGTCTGCTAAATAAAGTCCAAGAACATTATTAAAAGACGTTGTGACTGTGGTGTGTGCTGTGATGCTCTGCCCAAGCCCCGCTGAGGAGGGAAGCACCTATTACCAAGCTGCTAGCACAACAGCCACCAGACAACCCCCACCTGTCAGCCCCCTGGGAGAGCGACTCACTCGCCCTTCCTGGAGCAGCCTACATCCCATGACCAGTTGACTTTGGAAATTTATAGGCTCAGTCCTCTTGCCCCAAGCAATCCACACAGCTGCCCTGTAGGTCAACTGGGGCCTTTGTTAGGAGGGCTCCACAGTCCACCTTCTCTCGCAGCCCAGTCTTGCTTTCTCCTACAGTGCCCACTCCAAAAGCACCCCCAAAATATCCTGTGCACTAATCTTTGTATCAGATTTGGCTTTCTGGGTAACCTGACCTAAAATCTAACATGTATCAGAAAAAAGATATTTAACTTCCAACTGTTTTTGAGACAGCATTTTACAAGACAATTTCAATTTCAAAATTTTAAAATACTCTCTTAGTCAAAAAGGATATAAAGATCTTTAAACTAGAAAACACATTTTTATTAAACTATAGAGTGTCTACTGGAGGGCGTCCACCTTGCCATGGGCTGAAAATGCATGATTAAAACAGGTGTAGTCCTTTATCTGTGAATTCTCTGGGGAATGCTGATGAGTGTGTGCACGCATGTGTGCATCCCTGGCTGTGTGATGTGTGGTATATACCATGAGTGTTTTATGTACACATGTGAGTTGGGGCCAGCAGTCTACAGAGACAGAATTATGTAAAATAGGGTATGATATCAAAAAAATTAGTGGAAAGTAAGAAAAGAACCTGTGTCTTAAAGTATTTTGTACTATCATTTTTAATTATTTCTATAGGCTCAAAAAAAAAATCAAAGTGGGTCTTGGAGAAAATTGTCATCCGCTAGCTCAGGAAATAAACTTTAAGCAACATTTGATGGAATACATTTTTACATTAGATGTTGAAGCAAGATTTCTTACTCCATCCAAGGTGTGCTTGTTCTGCTATTGACAGGAAAAAAAGTGGGGCGTAGGAAAGCGCTTCAAGTAGTTACTTTGCATCAAAAGAGTCTGAGATTCACAGGAAAAGAGGAAATTATGTGAGCAATTAATGCCTCTTTATAAAATGATAAGGCACTGCTTCACATGAAGTGGCAGCCCCAGGGGGCTGAGAAGGGGAAGGGTGGAAATGCAAGTTCACAGAGACACTACGAGCCAAGAGGAGTCAAGAAGAGCTCGCGTCCACGTGCAGAAGAGGTCAGCCATCTTCTCTAAAAACACTGATGCACATTAGTTCTTGCATCAAATATGAGACTTTGCCTATATAGATAAGCATTTAAATAGGAAATGATATGATAGGCTATGTTTATATTTCTGAGTCATCAGTTAATGGCCCTCAACAGCTTTATTAAATAATTCATACTCAAGAATAGTTCCTTGAAGTCCTACTGGGACTTCTTTACTCATTCCCCCTGGAGTGAAACTTGGTAGCTCATAGCTGTCCCAGGGAGAAAATGTTTTCCCAGCAGACTCCATTGGGAATCATGAGCAAAAGCTGCCCAGACCTTGGGCAGTGAGCACCCTTTGGCCTTTAAGTGGCCAGGTAATCTGGCCCCAGCTAAGTCCTAGTATTCAGCACAACCCATTCTCCCTGGTGGTTCATTTATTTCCTTTATGGGGAACGCCCTCCCCTTGTACATTAATACCCTCGCCTAAGGCAGCTCCATCTCTTTGACTACCTGCAGACACAAGTATTACAATTAAGGGGCACTCAGGACAGCTTCTCTCAAATCCTGATGGGTATCCAAATTACCCCAGGGTCTTGAGATGCTGCAGGTCAAATAAGCTGCCTGGTGAAGATGTCCCTGGGCCTGCACCCCTCTGGGGGAAGCCAGAGCCTAGTGCTCTAGACTGGAGGAAGGAGAAGCTTGCACATCA